>VUQK01038952.1:0-29110 GCA_015106715.1 Bujurquina vittata
ATGCTAAAGTGGGGCTGTTGCAGAGAAAGCTGAGATAATTGGGAGCTGTTTCAAACAAATCAAATACTGTTTAAAGGAGTTTTGATTAAACCCTGCAAATCTAACTTTGAAGGGAATAACTTAAGAATTAAACGATTATCATACAGTCTACATGATTAATTATCAGGCCGCATGCTACTGAACACTCATCCTTAAAGGATGAATTATGGTGCTAAAGAGAACCAAGAGCCAAATACGTCTTATATTCATAGTATGCTCCCAGAACAGAGCCCACAGGGCTCTTAATAACCTGCATAAATCAATATAATTTGACCAGAAAGTAAGTCAGGCTCTAACAGTGAATTTTAAAGTGGTTGAACCCTGCACTTAAAGGAATAGTTCAACATTTTGGGAAATCTACATATTTGCTTTGCACGAGGAGATCGATACCGCTCTCCTGTTTGGACATCATGAAGCTGGAGCCGGCGGACACTTAGCTCATATTAACAAACACTGGAAACAGAGGGAAACAGCCAGCCAGCTGCTGTCCAAGGGGAGCAAAATGTTTGCCAAACAGCAGCTCCACAGCTTCGCAATAAAGCCGTCTTGTTTTAATGCGTCTAAAAAGAAAAAAAAAATTACAAGTGGTGGTTTTATGTGTGATTTTCATTTAACGCTACAAGATGTTTATCTGAGCAGCTCGGCTTTTGCAGTGCATATGTGAGAGGTTTAAATCTTCCGTTTTAGCAACAGATGCGTCTCCCAAAACCTTTTTTTTAAATAAATGGTTTTTAATCATTTGGACTACATTCAACATAGTGTATTGTTATAGTAAAAATCACATATAATCCTCTGTAAAGCTTGTTTTTGACATTTAGGGATGGAGATTTTAAACTCTAGAGAAAGCCAGGTTTGCTGTTAGCTGTTAACCATCTTCCTGCTGTACTGCCTCATATTTACTGTTCACATATTAGATCCGTTTCAACCATCTGACCTAACTTTTAGAAAGAAATCAATAGAATTCGACCAAAAAGCGTCTGCAAAGTAACAGCAAAGGGATTGGAACAACCAGAATTTGTAAGTGCATTTTCCCTGGGACAAAACCTAACAGGAACCACTAAATGAAAAAGTGGCCATTTTACTCTACGTTCTTTTAAACACTGAACAGTGTACGATAACAGTCAAGCATCAGGTCCATCAGGCTGCTGACTGACTGACGGCACAGCCCACTGCACCACATAACTTGGCAACCCTGGAGTTACTTTTATCCAGCAGAGTGTGTGGTGGTTAATCAAAGCCCATAATTTCCATAATTCATGGATGCCCATCTGTTTGCCACCTACTCCCATGCCCAGTGCAGAATAAACAAATTCAGGAGCGGGGCCAGGGGGCTATTTAATGACAGCATCAGCCATGGCGTGTGCAAAAATCCACACATACACACACAGCAGAGAGCACACGCACACCACGCGCACGCAACATAGTCTAATCAATCTTCCGGCATGGACTGTAATTTATTCTCAACACAACTGTTTAATCTATCTAAGGTGCAATATTTGCATCACAATTTACAAACTGAGGTTAAATAATTAGGTTTCATGAGACTAATACTCATCCCGTTCACATTGTGCCTTTACAAGATCCTCTTGCAGCTGATCTGCGTCCATACGGTTTGCCACAAAAATCTTGTCAGGGTTCATCGTTGTGCAGATTTTCTTCTGATAAAACACCTGATGTTATTGCAAGCCCTGGGAGAGCTCTGTGTTTGAATCCAGAGAGCTCAAGGTGGAAAAATACGTCGCTGTGGGAGGTGGATTTGTTGTATGAATCAGGGATATATACTCCTCTAAGCAGACATTTTAGTGGTAAAAAGCCAATAAAGAACTATATCTGACAAAGATGCTGTATTTTTCCCATTTTGCAATTTTCTATACTCACTGAGTAGTTATAATATTAAGGTGACATAACGTACAAACAGTGGGGTTGTTACAATAAAACAACAGGTAGAGTGATACAACAAAGTCCCCTCATTATACACTCACTGGCCACTTTATTGGGTACACCTTGCTAGTACCACGTTAGACCCCAATTTGCATTCACAGCTGCCATAATTCTTCATGGCGTAGACCTAAACAGGCACTGGAAGCATCCCTCAGAGATTTTAGTCCATATTAACACGATGGCATCACACCACCAGGAGCCTTAATTTTCATGTTGTTTCTTCCAAATTCTGACCGGATTCAGTCAAAATCGAGACTCATCAGGGTAGGAAATGTTTTTCCAATCTTCCAGTGTTGGTCAGCTTGTGTGTGCAGCTTCAGTTTCCTGTTTCTGGCTCGCAGGAATGGCACCCAGTGTAGTCTTCTGCTGCTGTAGCCCATCTGTTTCGAGGTTGCACATGTTGTGAGTTCAGATATTCTCTTCTGCATACCTTGGTTGTAACGACCGGTTATTTGAGTTACTGTTACCCTCCTATCAGCTCAAAGCAGTCTGGCCGTTCTCCTCCAACCTCTGGTATCAACAGGACATTTTCTCCCTTAGCACTGCTGCTTACCTGATATTTTTTTATCTTTTTAAGTCCGCTCTCTGTCATCCTTAGAGATGTTTGTGTTGGAAAATCCCATTAGATCATCAGTTTTTTTTAAATACTCAGACCAGTTCATTTCTTTCTCATTCTGATGCTTGGTTTCAACTTCAACAGGTCTTCTTAAAGCTTGTCTACATGCCTAAATGCACTTAGTTGCTGCCATGTTAATCACTGATGACATATTTTCATTAATGGGCAGTTTAACGGGTGTACCTAATAATGTGGCAGGTAAATGTCTGTTTGAGGTACACTGGTTGTATAATAAAGTGATCCTTGATCAGCCTTTTAAATGAAAGTTTTTAATTAGCACTTAGCTTGCACAAAATGCTACACTGGACTCTGAGCTGCAGTCCAAATTCTAATCCCATTTCCTCCACAAGTGTCCATTAAATATCACTCACACTAAACATGTTCTAAAAATAGTTTCAACTGAATAAGATGGCTGTGTTTTAATGGCTGGAGGCTTAGCTGCTGCCTGCATGCTGAGAGCTGCTGTCACTTACTTATGAGATTTATTCCCTAATGATATATACAGTAAGGCACAGTAAAAACGGCAAACTGGTAAATCTAATGATGGCACCTGATAAACAATAGGAGACAAGTGGGGTTTAAAAGTAATCAGGTCAGATAAAGTTAACAGCATTTAAGGCTACAAATCTTCAAGTATCTTCTGGTGTGAGAAGGTCACAGATGTAATCAGAGCCCCTCTGACCCAGCTGTTGGGCTCCATTTGAAGCATTAAAGTTGCATTAGACTGGTGAGAGAGGGAGAAAGGACTTCTCCCACTAAAAACACCTGGTGCGATAACCCAAGTTCTCTAACTTTGTAAAGTATCAAATGTATTCTTCCAAAGTTGAAAACAACTCTGAAATTGGGTCCTTTTGGAGAAACTTTTATTCCACTCGATCTCGGCAATAGTCTTTCTGTCTCTCTTCCAAAACAAAGCCGGCTGGCCAGAGAGCTCAGAGTGATTCTGACAGTAACTTGACTTTTGAAGTGAAAGTAAAGAGGCTGATGCGGCTCTGCTGCGTGCAATTCAGAAACATATTAAAAATTAAGTTGTTTTTATCCTTCACAGATTTAGAGAAGGTCATCGTGCTTTTATCTTATCTTGTTTAGCTGCACGAGTTGCCCACATGTCTCCGGCTTCTTCGGGAGGCAGCAGTGCCTTTTTTCTGCTGTAAGACCGGGTGTCAGATATTGAGAAGCAGGCCTCGCACACAAAAATGGAAATTTCCCTTTTCTTAGAAGAAAAGTCACTTTCTTTTTTTTTTCATTACCCAGACTGGGAACTTTAGTAGCCATTTAAATTTTGGGGATGATTATAGCAGCCCCTTTTTTTTCTCCCTCTCACAATTCTTCTCTGCCCATCAAAGACTGGATTACCACCCAGGCAGTTGCCCCGGGGTGCTGCTTTCGATAACTGGCCAGTTGCTAAATCCCTCCCTGAAAGGCTGCAACAGCTGTCCTGCAAAGCATTAGATTTCTTCACATGTTAAAGCTGTGTGCACGAGACTGTAAGCAGTAGTTTATATGCAGCCTTTGGTTTCTTTTACCATTTAAAAAAAACTTGAGCTTCAACAGTTAAAATATTAAGCTACTGAGCTCACTAGCTTAGTATTGCCAATGCAATGAGACATAAGTATATGTCTTTATTTTGTATACACTTTGAAAGAAGTCAGCTGGAAATATTATAGCTACCAGAGAAACAACTTAACCCACTTCATGAAGATGACAGTTTTATGAGGTAGGTAAGATAGATATAAATTAGCATCCATCATTTTAGCCAGCTAAAACAACAGCTGGTAATTTGTAAGGGGATTTTGTGTCAAAATTTTAACACATCATTTTGCTTTGTTTGCTTCACGTGGCATTCCCGATTTTTATGTAAATTGTTCTGCAGTCACACTGGTGAAAAATAATTGGAGACCCTTATGTCACCAAAATTATTGCTACAGTGTGCAATGAACTTGTGATCTCGTTGCCTTTAAAATGGTTGCTTTGATGAGAGGACAGGTCTGTGACCGTTCGCAGTCAGAGTCAAAGTGACTTTGATAAAACAGGAATATCGTCAGCTGTCAGTCTGCAACTGACCGGGGTCAAGCTGGCAGTTACATGCAATCTGTGAGAATATGGCGCTTAATACAATCAGAATACAACCAATAGGCAACCAGTTGAGTCCAGTCCCCTCATGCAAAGAGACACATCGCAGATAAGTTGCACTGACTGGCTCGACTGACTCAGATTGCCAACACGTTGAACTCAATCTGGCTGCTTTTAGAAATTAGATGGCAATTATTTGCGAACTTGGATTGCAACTATTTTGAGACAGGTTGTCTCTCACCAGGCATCTTATGATCAGAATTGATCACTGCAACTACTTGCAATCACTACCTGAATTCGAAAAGGAAAAAAAAAAATTTGTTATCTCTTCTCCACAATTTTGATTGGCTGTGATTAAATCTTTTGAAAATTGAAAGTCTAACAGTCTATTACTCTTGTGAGGCTTGGTCTAATTTTGATGAAGACTGATTTACAGGCCACCGATTTTTCAAAGTCCAGTATGACAGCGCTGTAACCTCCGCTTGATCAGAGTTGCACAATGACCCATTATCTTTCAAAATGAGCGAGCCAAATTTCACAGTTGTTTCCTGTCCACTTCCAGACTCCCAGAGACCAGAAAAGAAGAAAATGGAAGAAAACGAAGAAAAGTTAGAAGCACGGTTCACAGTATTTAGCACAGTATAGCACTTTATTGATTTCTGGCATCTTTTTACATTAGATAATCATTTCTTCATATATTTTACATTGTTCTTGATTTTTTTTTTGTCTTTCATAATTCATAAATAGTGGCTTAATGATGACTTAAAGACTAAACGTAATCACTAGTTTTTTGTCGACAAAAAAAAAAATACTGTTGATGAATTCATAATTAGAAATACAAAGACATAACATTTTGAATATACAATAACTCGTCATGATGTCAGCCAAGCACAGTCCATCCAACACAGCGCTCATATAAATGCTTTGCGATATGTTTTATAAACAGGATTACTAAGACCCAGATTATGCCTCATACAGTCTGGTGAGCGTCTCCATAACACACGAGATCCAAGCTGGTCTAGTCTCCACATCATCAGGCAGCAGAAACACTTCACTTTGAGCACACCTCTTACTTCGGGGATGTTTGCTGTGTTGTATCTGGGACCCTGTGCTACATGTAATACTTGTCAAACAGCTGTTGAAGTCCCCGTGAGACCAAACAACCACTTTAACCTGTCAAATGGCTCGAGACATCGTGTACAACGTTTATCCATAATTACTTTCAGTCCATTCTTGTCTGGGTAATTGTGTGTATCCCTGAGCCACAACATTTTTTTTTAAATAGCTTTCAAAACCACTTGATGGCTGTTTCCATAATGGCTCCATCATCTCATTTGTATATGCACTTTTGATGGCATAATAGACGCCAATTATGGCAATGTCTCTAAACATGAAAACAGGAAAAGAAAAAAGACGCAAGCAATGTAGGTAAACTTACGGTCATCTCTTTTTTACATTCATAAATGTTTTTTGGGGTTCTTTTTTGTTGCCAAAGTTAAATGAAAAGGCATGAAAATGCTGCAGAACTTTTGCCATTTTGCTACTACGCTCATCTGTCGTTGTACAAGGGAGAAAGGAAAATGCAAACTAAAACCAAAAGGAGCCACTGCTAAATGGGAAACAAAGAAACCAGTCACACACTATTGCATGCGCACAGTGCCTACTGAGCTACAGCATTATAATCTAACATCTTAAGCACTCTGCATATATCGAACTTCAATCTACCATACTAAAGATAGATATGTAGAAATTTACAGGTTTTTTTCCTCAATAAGGCATGCCAATGTGATTCCTTTCCTAACAGGTTGCAGCGTCTGTCACAGCAGGAGTCCTCTGTGTCGGTGGACAGTTCCAAAGAGCTACAGTCACCTCTGCACTGCAAAGCAAACAGTCACGCAAGGCTCTTCACACCGGAGGCAGGGTTTCACTTTATTATACACCCACAGCTTCTTCATACGGCCTCAAATAATAGTCGATAAGATTTTGAGCCTGTGAAACAAAGTTAGCTATACAGAGAACACTGCGAGGGGAAATTCAGGTTTGTAAATGAGCGGAAGAGATTTGTCGCTGCACAAATTAAATCAGCTGGAAAACAAAAGCAGAGCGCTTCTATCTGAAGACTGGATTCAAAGCCTTAAACTCTGTGTGATATTCTCTGCTCTGAAACTTTAGTTATATGTGCCCACACACACTTTTTGCAATAAGCACGTTGCAAGTGGGAAATTTTGGCTCCCATCTCTGGGCTGAAAAACAGGGCCAATATTGATTTTTTTTTTCTTCCAGCTGCAAATTTACCAGAGTTTTCTGGGCCCATACTGAGGATTCACAAGCAGTTAGGGCTTCTCCAATTCGTCTCACAAAGAGTCATACTAACTTCTTCTATTTCACACTTCTAATACTGCCTTCTGTGAAATAAACTTTATCCTCCTGTGTGACTGAGCTAACACACCGAATGAATAACAAATCATAAAAGATATACTGTGTGCAACACAGCTACCATTTGAATGAAGCTGGTACATTTATTAGGCGTGAGTTGCACACTTTAAAAAAAATACATTCATCTAACCATTTTATGTGTGACACTGGCTTTGGTTCATATAAGACATCTTAAGTTTGTTAGAAATCACAGGATGCCATTTTGATGTGTGTCCCTGATTAATGAACACAGTGAAACATATCAAACACTTGTGGCACCTTAGTGCACTTAAAGCTAAAGTGCAGAGGCTTTGTTGCAAAGACAGTAGGCGTACAGTATGTGAACCATGAATGTGCACTAATCACATCACCTAAAGAGTCTTTCACCTACCTGAATAATAGATGTTTTGCTGCCACCTGGTGGCCACAGTGATGAAGCTTTTCACCTTGAATTTGCACCCAAGTATGGAAGCTTGTTTCTGCCACTGATTTTTTTCTTTTTCCTTTTTCTTTAGCATAAATAATCCATAAGACATCTGTTAGTGAAGATTTCAGGTTCCCATCTCAAAATTTCAACTCGCTTACTCAAAATTCTGAGAAAATAACTTGAAATTATATATATATATATATATAAAAAATCTCTTCCCATTCAAATCAAGATGAGTAAAAACAAAACTCACCCAGTGTGGAGTCACACTGACATCAGTTACTATGACGAGGAGTCACCTGAATCGGTGCATTTTTATCAAATTCATACTGCGCACAGTGCTCAGCAGCTACCTTGAGTTCTGTTTCAATATTACATTTACTGATGTCTAGGTTTAAGGCAATCAGATATGGCTATGCTTATAGCACAGGTCTGGAGTCACTGTTTGTGCATGCTCATGCATCTATTATTTTTTTGTCTGTATATGAGTACATATGTACATAACACTGCATCCTGATATCCTCTCATGACTTACAGCACACGTTAAAGTTTTTTCTGAACTATTTAACGGGAATCACTCGACTAAAAGGACTGTGTGCCCATAACTGCCAAAAAACACATTAGCTGGTATGTAAAGAAAATGGCGCTGTTGTAGTAATCCTCATTTGAGTTCAGACCGGGCGTTAAACGGTAAATAATGACATCAGTTTGAGTCTAGTCCCAGTGAAGAGCAGGCAGTCCAGATGCAAGTTTTCTTGTTGCACCTTTTTTTTATTTTTGCCAAAACCCCCCTCACTGAGGTGCCACTCTGCTGCCTTGTAAAAAGCATCAAAGCATTTTTTTTTTAAGTCATTTCTTGGGTTTTCCTTGTGTAGCATGAAGCTGCCTTGCCACCACCACAAAAAATGTCTCCTGGCCAGTTAAGGGTCAAACGTAGATACCTTCGGGGTTGAGGGTGGAGGAGACGGCGCTCTGAAGAGCACGAAGGTCACTGGGTAAGAGACGGGAAGAGCCAAGTCGTTTCAGAGAGCCGCCCTCTGCCTCTGTAGCACAAAATAAATAAATAAATAAATCAGGTTAGCCATTAGTATCATTTTACTGATGTGAACTTTTAGTAAAGTTAAAGAAAGAGAAGAAATAAAGTTTACTATGTGGAAAAAAAAACATTTTGCAGAATTAAAATAAAAACAGAATTTTCCTTTGGTATTCTATTCAGTATTTCATAGGCGGTCCATGTAATCTTGCAACAGGTTCAAGCTGATGCGGCCCTCACCCTGACCATAAGGTGGCACTGTGACTATGTGCATGTAACAAGATGCTGCATGTAGAACGCCTTAGCCGCAATGACGATCTGCAACAAAACTAAACTTTTTCAAGAAAGTTGTGATATTGTAGAGTTTCTGTGTATGCATGTGTGTATTTATACCACTGTTGCTCTCTCCCGAAGGTTGAGCAGGCAGCACAGTGACCTTGGTACCAGTCTGCTGAATAAACTGCTGCAGGTTGACCTGTCGGAGCTCTTTTGTCAGCTGCTCCAGTTCCTGCTCCTTCTCCTGTGAAGGGAAACAAATGCCAGGATAACAAAATGAACTGTATGCCTAGGCTGATAAAAGGACTGTACACTGACATCCAAAGACTACCAAAGCTTTTTAGTGCAGGAAGTTACTGTAATGGACATGAAGTTATTAAACAGAAAGATGTTCTGTTCAGGATCTTTCCAGATGTCATAGCGTAGCTGAGACAGCTGAAGAAAAGTATCGGCTGCCAGATGATTACACAACTCCAGGCAGGGAACTGCGTACTTATTCAGGCCCCTCTCTAATCAGGCAGAGAATGCTGCTAATTCCCTCCCTACTCTCATTACCTCATGCTTCCTACATCTTACTGGACCTCGCCCTACTTCATACTAGGATGCATGCAGGCAAGGATCCATTGCGCATCGCTGCGAGCCAGAGATAAGGCTTCGCCTCACTGCCCACAACTTAATGAGCTTAGATTTCTACGGCTCCACCTGTGCGCCGAGGACTAAATTTTTAAACTAGCGGCAGCGGAGCCAAAGATGTCCGACTTCTTAATAAGATTTTCAAAAACTCTTTTCCTGAAATCAAAATTCTTCTTCCAAAGTTATTAGGAATGGCATATTTTTAGCAAAATGTCAGGGGTGCTTTAAAATAAACACGTTAAAAACCCTGAACAGTTGAGCGTGAGCTGACCTGTAATCTCTTGCCCGACTGGCTGAGTGAGCGCTCCAACGCCCTGCAGCTGTTCTCCAGCCGTGCCGTTTGTTGGCTCTGCATTTCCAACTCTGCCCTCACTTTCTCCAGCTGGGTTTGCACCTGAAAGCCAGAGTGGAAGGGAAGTCAGGAACCCAGCACTCATTATGATTTTCCAGTAGAAATGAGGAAAAAGAAGCTGAACCATGTAGGAGGACTCTTTCACGCTTTGATACATTCTGAACTTGAACTGAAGTTTCTTTGCTGTAGAAAACTATTCATCTGCTTTCCTCAACAGCAGCACCAAATTTTAAACACCTTTATGCCTGGCAATGCATTTATAAATACAACGTGACATATAAAAAGTGCCAAATGTTGATTTTTGAGTGATTATACCTCTTCCTCATTGACCTTTTGTTTCAGCTCCGCCTCCTGCTGCAGTCGCTCCTGCTCCAGGCCCACCTCCATGCTCTGAAAAGTAAATAATCTCTTTTTTTTTCCCCCCAATTTCCTTCTACAGTTACAACACCGTGTTTCTGTTTTAATGACATTTGAAGAGAAGAGCCCACAGCGAGGTTTCCTTTTTCATGCTGTTTATAAAACCACCAAAACAGGTGGTGAAATCAGGCATCTTCTCTATGATGCCAAGCTCACCTGGATGCGAGCTAAGTACTCTGAAAGCTTGGCTTCGCAGTCGCGAACACGGCCCTGCAGTTCGCCTAACTGTTGCCGCAGCTGCCGCTCGCACTCCTGCTCAATCTGCAGCTCATTCTGCCAGAATTCCTCTTCCTCCACCTCGGCGTCATTCCTCCTCACCTGCTGCTCTAAAAGCAGCAGCTCTTCCTCCAAGTTTCCTTCCTGTAAGCCATGGGATTAAAAGATGATGCGGGGATGTAAAAATTAATGTCTTGGAAGACATGAGGGTTTAGGGTACAGATGATTTGAAGATCTGCACATATGTAATTTGCACTGGCAGCTGTGTTTTTACTCACATCACTGGCCTCGCCTGTGGCCTCCTCCCAGTCTCGCAGCTCAGCCTCACAGCCCAGCAGGCGACTTTCCAGGGCCTGGAGTTTGTCTCTCTGCAGCTGCACCAGTCGGCTCAGCTCTCTGGCAGGACTCCCAGGTACAGATGCTCTTCCGCCTCCTCCAACTCTGGTGAGGTTCAAACTCACACCGTGCTGTTGGGACTGTTTGGCTAGATGCACAGACAAAAGGAGAAGACATTAAAGGAAGGAAACTGGATTGATGAAAGCTAGCAAATAAACAACTGTCAAGGTTACCAGTAAGATTTAACACACAAACTGAGGTAAACACACTACCATCAGTATCTCTGCTTTTTCCAAATATGTCCCGCAGACCCTTGGCACCTCCAGTGAAGGTCAGAGATTTGCGTTTGGGTTCCTTTCGTTTGAGCGACCGGTCTGTCCCTGGCGGGCGGAGCTTGGCCAGAGGTGGGAGGCTCTGGCGATACAGACCTCGTTCTGGGACACGAGCCAGCCCTTCAGAATTTGGCCGTTCGCTGACGGACGGACCGGTTCGTTGGAGGATGAGCTGCACGTCACTGGCATACTGGCCCCACTTGTTGAGGGACACCACAGGGTTTTCATGTGGAGCCAGGTGACGTTCCGTCTCCCGCCATTTCTCGATCAAAGTGTATCTGCCCGTCCGTCCTGGGACAAAACAAAAAAGTAGTTAAAAAGGTCCTGACATTTCATGACAGCTTTTCACAATCAGTGAAATCCCACTTGAAGGGTTTGTTTTTTCTCTCTGTGCTCTTTTCAGGGTTTTGCAGAGGACGGGGCTCAGCTGGAAAAAGGTGATGTAATATTAATTGAGCACATGATGCTCTACAGGTTTAAATTAAGACAACGTTTACATAGTGGAAGTATTCAAACACTTTTCTATTTGTGGGTGAAAAGGAAGAGAAAATGGTGAAATTCAAGTTTTGCTTGCGTGTTAAGTGTTTTGTAGGAGCACCTGCTATCCAAGCATAGCTCCACACTCATCATCAGGCCGACTGAGGAGGAGACTAAGTACCTGTAGAGCCTGAGATGTAGCTCTTATTTGCAGTTTTTCTGAGCATTTCTGACCTTGGGGTGAATATGCTGGTGTGTCCACTTCTGGGAAGATTGTGTGTTAAAACACACCTGAATGTTCCAAACCAGCAAACTGCCAACACCTCCCTCTCGAAGATGATCAGTTAATCAAGTGCATTTGATTAGCAGCACCTGGGTGATTCTTACCCTCACCTTCATAGTTTGTTTTAGTACATTGGCACTCTGATTAATGAGTAAATCAACACAGACACTAGAAATCTCTCGTTCCTCATTAGGTGCAGCAGTAAAGATGAGAGTGAATGAGCATTTTGGCTATTGCTAACAGTGTTATCTAACTAGCTATAAATGCACTGATCAGTGTGTTGCTGTGACATTAGTTTTAGCTCAGATATTTGACATTCAGTCCACATGCCTGCAATGTCTCCTCACTCAGTGCTGGCAGTATAAGAGGACTCTCAGTTTACCTCTAAACTACAAGGATGTCTCTCAGGGTCATCAGTGACACTAAACACTAAACTAGAGTCTTCCTCAGTAACTTCATGCTGCTAAATATGAGTAAAATTTGACTTACAAGTTTGCAGCTCTGAGTATATTTTCAAAATGTATGTTCTTTCTACACACCGTCACATTTTGCAACATATTTATCTCCATAGTGATCCCTCAGTTTTAAATATTTACTCAGAAACATCAACAAGGGCAGTGCCTGAGAATGATTCAGCTACTCAATATCCATTAAACAAATCTGTAGCTGGGTGTATGACCCGTTTCAAAAATCATGTTGCATGTCGTCAGAGTAAACACCCTGTGGAAGCTCAGAAAGAGGCCATCCAGCCTTGTAAAAATGATCAAAATAAAGTTTAATGTGTTTTGCAAAAAAGACTGACAAAAGCCTCCTTTCACAACTCTCCCACAGGCGTGCACCATTGGCAGACATAAAGGACTTTACCACAGTGTCTAACGCAGTGGGAAAATTGAACTCAACAAACACCGATTGTGTCGGCCAAAGAACGGGGTTCAGTGTCTTTTGTGCCTCCTGTATTTGTATCTGTACACATAAAGATAAGAGAAAACACTGCCCACTGCACCGTCAACCCCCTTCATCCACACTAAGGGTCCTTGTAAAAAGAAGTGCATTCATCACCACAGCCATTCACTTCAAAGCAGCCTGGCCAGGACAAAAGGCAGAGTGAGCACAAAGGACACTGAATACCATAACTCTTCCTCTGCTGTCACTGTGAAAGACACACATTTTAACTCTAACCAGTGGGGTTACTGAAAAAACAAGTTAAATCTGTCCAGCTTAAAATACATGACTATACATGACTAAAACTCAGAGATGTAGGTCTTAAATTCACAAATGAATACAATGAAAAAACAGCCAAAGCCAAATCTGAACTCATTTCTCTGCAACTCTGCTGCACATGTCAACAAAGCAAAGACTGCAGTATGACTCATCTTGTTTCATGGAGCACCATTATGGTGAAAATCTATTTGTGCCCTCTAGTCACTTTTCATTTTCAAGCCATTTATTGCCTCGAGTGTCTGCGTTCATCTCGCCTTCCAAGTATTGCCCACAACTCTCATCACAGAATACCCCAGTGTGGGTTTATGCAGGACAAAATAGAATTTGCATCACTTTTTCTGGACCTATGTGTGCTGATGCTGAGCTGCAATAAGCAGTTTTATTGTACGTACTAGAGATATAGATTTTTTTTAAAACATCTGCCACCTGCAGACAAGAGAGATCAGAATAATGTAGTCTTGTTTTAGTGAGTAGTTTTTTGCTTACCGATAGCTTGTGCCAAAGCAATGACCACTTCCTGGCATGTGGTGAACTCCGTGACCCCACACACAATGCGCTGCACTCCATCCACCCACACTTTCAGCTCCATGGCCTTCATTCCTCCACACCACAAGGAGTCGCTATGGATGTTTTATTTTGCATCCTTGAAAGCAAAAAAGAAAGATTTTAGTGAAAATAAATTGTACATTTTACCGGGTCTGTAAATCAACGTTGAGCTTACTAATGTTTGTCTCTGAGCATCAAACCTGTGGAAACCCTCTTAGAACAAAAAGGTATGTAAATGGCTTCACCAACCCAACTTTAAAGCACTTAGCTTTGCACTTATTAGAGTGTTTAAGCGCTTGTACTTGAGTTTTGTCATGCCATTTTCCGTTTGCCTCTTATCTTAGAGGAATACATTGACCAATATCAATATCACTAAACACTTTTCATTTACCACAAGACAATTTTCTACAGTTGGGATTACTCAGACATGGACTCATGTAGGACCACTGTTATTCTAACCTTAGGCTACTGTTCGGATACAATTGACAGACCATCACAGATGTTCCAGCATACTGGCCTGGACCCAGCAAATTGAGCTCCTAATAACCATGCTGAAGTGTGATGCAAAAGTGACCAAGACCTCTTCAGCTGTGCAGACAGCAGTACTTGACCAGAGCATAAGCGAATGCTCCAAAATGCCAGCTATAAGAATTCGTGCCTAAAGATGGAAAATCTCAACAGCTAGCCTTGAGTCATCGCAACTACCTGAAACACTGGAGCATGGAGAAGCTGTTGGGTTGTCAGGGCTTGGAGAATGATTACAGACTGTACACAGAGACAGCGCTGCCCTCCTCAGTCACTTCCAGCATCCCTGTGCAAATAGACCATAGACCAAATGTGAGTTATACAGCAGCACTGTGAGAAACACAGTCATGCTGGAAGCGTGACTGATGCACGGGCTGCAGGTATTAATACATACACAACGCAGTAGCAAAAGTCTTCTGCTTGAAATTCATATCACGCCAGGAAAATCACAGCCTGAAATATGCAATTGCCACCAGTTTGACAGTTATGAAACAGGTGTGCAACCCACACCGCACGGTGCCAACCACTCATACCAAATGGAGTGTCAAGCACGAGATGGAAGCTTGAAAGGTCTACCTTTGAAGCAGAGCCCCCATCACACAAATCTTAAGGCTGAACAGTGTGGTTTTATAATTAATAACGGCTCAGGATTCTGAGCCTCTCCCGATGGAGTAACATGTGATTGCTGCCCTTTCAAATGCAGAATATGAAGCACCCAGAAATCTCTGGAAACAAAAAATAGGTTTTTCAGCCTTCAGCTGTCAAATGATGTTCTTGAAATTAAGAAAACAAATAAGTTTCTATATGTAGAGACAAATTATATATATATATATATATAACATGGTATGCACGTAGCCATAAAATGTGTTGGCTTTTTTTTTTTGTTGTTGAGCTGTGGACAATACATACTGTACTTATACAGCAATACCTCAAAGAAAGAGTTTACTGAGGCTGCAAGCTGAGTAATAGGGCAATTTTCTCAAACTTCTATATAATTTGATTTATTTTTTCCTCACCTCCCTCTGACCATTAGAAATAAATGTAGTTTTAAGGCACTTTTGCATTAGCTTCACTTTTCAAAACATTCAGGCTTTGTCTATCTTTTATACAAAGTCTATAATTTTAGTGCGCTCTCAGGTTATTGACTGACAGAGCCAGCGAATAAATTCAGTGAAATGGCATTACCAGCTGAACACAATGGCGCATCTAGCAGCTAAAAGAGATCTCCCACAGGAGTTCATGGAGGCCAACATTTAGTACATGTACTCCATCAGGCGAGCACAAAAGTGACTCCGAAGTAGCGCTAATTTAGGAGCTGCCCCCCTCCGAGCATAAAATCAATGTAACTAACATTTCTGCAGCAATAGGTAGATTCAGGTGGAACAACAGCATAATATGACCAAATTGTTACAAATGAATCCTGTGAACTTAATTATTAATCACCCTCCTCATCTTGTTTTAGTCAGTCATTCCCTAGAAGGGTTACCGACCATTAAAGAGCACACCAGAGCTAAAACCTGATGTCAACTTCCAACAATACACAACCCTTGTTTTCTAAGAGGTTTCGTGTAACACCGCTGATAAAATGTTGTACTAACATGCTTGTGTTCCCAGAATTGTGGCGTAATGGGACTCCTCCAATATATTTTTCATTTCCTGGTGTTCAGAGCAAGAAAGCTTACATGCACACAGAATGAGAGCCATTTCAAACTGCTGACACAAGCGCCTCAGCAACGAGGCAGTCATTATGGGCCTGGCAAGCCTGAGCAACAGAGCAGTGAAAGAGCAGGTGGCTAATACTCAGTCTCGCAACCATACTGGGCAGCATTGCTCCCTTTCTCCTGACTGGGCCATCAGCTCAGCTCTGATCCTTGACTTGCATGCCGCTCGAGGCGATAACAATCTAAGCACCTTCCATCTTCGTCACAGCTGGAATGGGAATCCCATTCCTCCTCAAATTTAACTACTGGACCCCCTGGAGGCCTTTTTCTACAGAGACTGCACGATGCTCCACAGTCCTCTGCTCTGAGGGCGTCTGTTATGGGCATGGCCTGCATGACCCAGGGAAACTGGGTGATTTGTTACATTAGACAGGATGACTTTGAATTGAGAAAGCTCCAGTAAATGTGATTATTCTCATGTAAAGAGCTCTGAAACTTGGGGAATAGAAAGGAGACATTAAGAAAAAGGGGGGCAATGAAAACCAAGTAGGATCAAATTACAGGCAGAAGGTTTGGATGGCCTGAAGAAGGAGTGCAAACATTTTTGAGACAAATACTTTGCATACTCCCTAACTGGTTGGAGAGTGGTTACTGGCTGTTGCCAAGTGAAATTGGTTGTAAAGAGGGTGCTGCATGAAGCCAATGAGACAATCCAACTGAGGCTGGAATGTGGTGACTGAATGTTTATTATGATGAGTAATATCCGAATTACACCAAGGTTTAAACTATGAGGAAAAGCCACTTTGACACATATATGATAATCTGTTGCACACCTTTATGATACTATGCTCTCACACAGTTTCTGAGCACTTCTGTGTGAGACGTACTGATTTAATTAACTCCACTGTGATACATTTATTATAAATATATCAAATCGGAGCAGATGGTTAATATTGAAACAGCTGACGTTCTTGTGAGACTAAAAATGAATGAGTCATTTTTTGGGCAGTTAACACTGCGGATCATAAATTCACTTTTACAAAAAAAAAAAACAGAAAAATGATAAATGTTGACATAAAACTGGCACAGCAGGGACTGGCTGCAGCATCTTTTCCACTAAACTAGTACTTATGTTCAGTTACAAGATTCAAATACTTGGTGGCCACATTTACAGACAGACCGAGGGCTGCAAAAAATATCAAATAACATATCAAAAACTAGAAAAGCTTAGATTAAAACTGACCTCGCTAACATGCTTCCCGGGTTTATCCTTTTGATGAATTTTCATTCCTTTACTCATACGCTCTTACGGTTCCCCTGACACAAACAGCATATGCTGATAGATGCTTGCTTTTATCAGCAGCGACACATAGTACCATAGGAGCAGACAGCTGTGCAGGAGCAGATGCTCAGATCTTTTTTAGTCAAGTCTACAGTCCCTATAGTTTCAATCCCAAAACAATAAAACTCCAACAACTTAGATGCCACACAAGGAATCACAGTTCAAGATGTTATGAACGGTGGCACTCTGAAAGTTGTGCATTGATTTTGTACCCAAGTCACATCACATGCAAACATTTTTATTTGACTGTTTCTACACTTTTAAACAGACTTGATTCTGGAACCATTTTTCACATGGAAAGTTGATAAAGAATTAATAAGAGACCCAACAAAGAATTGAACCATGTGTCCAGAATCAATAATAGCATTGGTGTCAGTACACTCTCATTAGTTGTTATCTCGAATCGCCATCGCACAGCTATGAGCTGAAGGTAACAGGTTATTGAAGCTCCGACGTGGAAACCTGAAGGTCAGAACAACCAACTGTCCACAGAGTCAATAACTAATTGAATTCTCTTCCCAACAACACGGACTATGAAGTCTGTCACCTTGCGGAAACAAGCTTTGATTTTCTTTTCCTCCTTGCTGATAAGTTCCAGCACTTTCATTCCTACAGAGACTTGCCTCAGCCACCCCGGCCACGTCCCCCCCTCTCCTTTTTGCAGCCATTGCTGATACTGCTCTGAATTTGCATCATGCAATTTCCATTTCCTCCCTGGTTATGTCTTTAATCTAAATCACATTTACTTTGATGCTCTTACTGCCAGCGTGTGAATTAATAAATCATACAGGCAAGTATACACAAATTAGTATGCTGCGACATGGGTTTCTATTTTGGTTCAGCTTCATTGTAAATGTATACTTCCATATTTAGACGTGCTCAGTGAGCCACGCGTCTGCACGGTCATAACGACTGGGAAAGGACGTGCAGGTGCAGGATATTCTTCTTCTGTTAGTCACAGTAAAAAAATAAAAAAAGACTCAATGATTCACATCCCAACTTCACACAATTATTCATTCATCAAAATTCCTCCCAACTCAGCAACCCACCCACTAAATACATGCAGATTTGAGTGGAACTCTATTTGGCATTGGCTATTTTTGTCATATATATACAGTCCTGTTAAAAAAGAACACCCTCTTTCAATTTTATTTTAATTAACAGGACATAACAAGAGTCTGCTCCTTAAGAGGTCTTAAAATTAGATAATTACAACCTCAGATAAACTACAAAACATTGCACTATGTTATTATTTAACAAAAACTAAACAGAGTAAGCATCAGCCAGGTGCTGATAATCAAATACACTTGATTAACTGATCATCTACAAGTGTGAGCACCTCTTTAAAAGTAGACATCTTGGCTGTTTGCTGGTCTGGAGCAGTCAGGTGTGTGTTAACACAGTGCCAAAGAGGAAAGACATCAGCAATGATCTTAGAGAAACAGGTGTTGATCAATCTGGGAAAAGTTACAAGGCCATTTCCCAAAAATTTATAGTCCATCATTCCACAGTGAGAAAGATTATTCACAAGCAGAAGGCATTCAAGACAGTTGATTATCTTCCCCAGGAGTGGACGTCCCAGCAAATTCACCCTAAGGTCAGACTGCTGTGCTCAAATGAACTGCAAAACCACAAGAGCTACACCTCAGACTCTAGACTGAGCAAGTATGACTTGTTTGGAAGGATTGCCAGGAGAAAGGCTCTTGTCTCTAAAAAGAATATGGCAGCGCAGCTGAGGTTTGCAAACTTGCATCTAAAACCACAAGATCTCTGTAACAATGTCCTTTGGACAGAAGATGTCAAAGTGGAGATGTTTGACCATAATGCATGAGACCACTTTAGGTGGTGGAGGGGTGAAGATTTAGGCTGGTTCTGCAGCCACAGCTCCTGGGCACCTTACAATCACTGAGTCAACCACAAACTGCCGCTGTATATATACCAAAGTGTTCTTGAGTCAAATGTGGGGCCATCTGTCTGACGACTAAAGCTTGGATGAGATTGGCTCATGCAACAGGACAATGATCCAAAGCACAGCAGCAAATCTACAACAGAATAGCTGAAAAAGAAAAGAATCAAGGTGCTGCAATGGCCCAGTCAAAGGATGTTTGACCATAATGCATTTCAACCTAATTGAAATGCTGTGGTGGGACTTTAAAGAGAGCTGTGCACAAACTAATGGCTGCAAACCTCAATGAGCTGAAGCAACATTGTAAAGAAGCGTGGGGGCAAAATTCCTCCACAATGATGTGAGAGCAACTGATAGTCATACAGGAAATGATTCATCAGAATCAGAATCCTTTATTGATCCCAGAGGGAAATTCCGATTACCTCAAGTTATTGCTACTATAGGTGGTTCTTAAACTACAGAAGGATGGGGTATACTTGGTTTTTCACACACGGATTCAGCTTTTTTTTTTTTTTTTAATGATGTCCTGGTATGTAAAACCTTAGAATTGAAAGAGGGTGCATTTCCGTAACACGGCTTCTTTTTTAGAATGATAAGAAGAACTACGGAGACAGAACATACCCAGCACAGAAGATGTATTCATTTTGGTCACAATCCGAGGAAATGCTCGAAAAGATTGAAAATGACTGCTGTGGGAAGGAAAGGCTGCAGCCATTGGTACAAATCCTTGCTGTCAGACAACTTCTGCCACAGCCATTTGGTTCGAGACATGAAAAATATTGTGTTGTCTGGGCTATGAACCATTGAGCTAAACTTAGTTATGACTCCAGTCTGCCTCCCCTGAAGTTTCATTCTCAGGATGCCAGAGGAAGGCAGAGCTAGGGAGGGGATGTAGTGCGAGAAGTCCAGGCTTCTTATTTATATTTCCTCAAACATGGGCAGTAGCTCATGTGAGGCATCAGCCTGAAAATGCAGCTAAAAGCTCAATAAGCCATGGATAAGCATTGAAGGAACAGGCTGAAAATTTGAAAATAAAAGCTTTTAATTTCACACCAACTTAAAGTTAGAATTCAAATGCAATATGCAAACCTAACAGTTAATTTCCTGCCTTGTTCAGCTCTGTGACATCTCAGTCTTTTGCTAAATTGTGGTTTAACAGACTCAATATTGCTGCAGTAAATACCATCAAACATCCGATTAAACCTGCAGATGTGCTTTGAAATGTCAAATACAAACAGAATGTTAGAATTACTTCTGGAGACATGACACTCAGTAGATGAGACTTTTTCAAGTGGCAGCAGTTGTGAGCAGTTCAACAACAGATGATGCCAATTTTTCATGAAGAAAGGAGGTTGTGGACGCAGGAGGGAACCCACTGAAACAAGCGGCGCACAAACAAAAGAGCATGCTGTAGTGTGCATGCGTGAGCCCACATGGCTAGCAGCATGACTGGATGCAAACAATCCCTCACCATGGCAACACAGCTCAGGCTTTGTCCAGGGCCTTACACAGCTGACCGGAGTGATTGGAGGGTACGGTCTGGGAAAGTAGACCACACAATCGGCAACAATTAAGAAGCAGCCCGTGCTTTCCTGTCACTTCCTCTTTGTCTCCTTTGAATGTGGGCTGCGAGAAAACATGGAGGTGTGTGCTGCAGTGGGGGTTCTCGCTTGAGATGTAGTGGAGTGTTGCTGGAACATCTCAGAAATGGTCTCCTGGTGGATATTATCTAGTTTAAGCTGATTAAGTCACACCAAACAGATAGCCTCTCGACATATAAGGTCTGATATGATTTTTTCCCCCCCATGAAGTTTAATGACCTGCTTACAATTACAAATGACCCCTAATAAAAATGTCCAGGCTCTGGATAAAAGATGTCCCCCACACTGAAAGTCTGGACACCTACATGACCCACAATGGCTCCAGAATTAGTCGTGAAACTGCAAATCCAGCTGACAGACACATACCTTCAGCTCAGATTTTAGGTGGCAGCTATAATCTGAGCTGAAGGTCAGGTTTTAGCTGTGTTATTCAGCTCATTCAAAACCAAATGTCAGAATGTTACCAACGTTTGGAGGATTAACCCTCTGGGAACTACGACTGCCGTGCTAATATCCATCCATTTCCTTAGATTCTTATCTTGCAAGAGTTGCAGGGGCTGAAGCCTGCAGCTTCCACACAGTGAAAAGTGGAAAAGTCACCAGCACTCACTCCCACATTCACATCCACATCCAGTTTAGAATGAGCAATTAAACTAATATGCATGTCTTTGGATTTTTTTTTGGAAGAAACACAAGCGCAGGGAAAGAATGCAAGAACTGCCCCAGCCAACCTTGTTTGAACCCAGAGCTTTATTCTGGCTTTGAGCAACAGGAATGCTAAAACGCTAACGTCAGCAGGTAATCCAGATACAAAAGCTAAATGAAATTACATTTCGACCTCCGTCCTCAGACAAGATGTTACTGTTCTTGAGCATCCTGGAGGCTCACGGGCCCTTGAATACAGCAATCTACTCATGACTTTGTGCTTTCAAGTTGGCACACAGCCTTCATATTATACAGTATCCCACCCTCCCTCCCTGCTTCTCCTTACTCATATACTAATATACTGTAATGCTTTTAGGAGTCCATGAAAACACAGGGGTCCTCCTAAAACTGATGATGCATATTGCAATCTATAAATGAAACCTACACCTTTCAGCCTCCTGTGCAGCTTAATGCGCGCATCTTTTAGAGATTAATTCCACATCAACTTTGTCAGCTGAAGACAGCGAGGCGGCTGCACGCTCAGAGAAAGCTCGCTCAGGCCGAGTGAAAAGCTTCAGAACAGCTTTGCATTCAGGTGCCATCAATCATCCGCTGTGTAATAAACAAGTTAAGAGTTTCCAGTTGACAAGTAAGCAGCGGTGTTCACGTGGATTCGATGTGCACCATTTTGTGGGTAATATTTTAAAGACAGTGGGCAGGTTTTGTCACCACTTCTAGTATCAGGGGTAAGAAAATAGCACACAGTATAGCATTATAGTATGTCATAGTTTATATACTGTTACAGTGTGTGTGTGTGTGTGTGGGGGGGGGGGATCAGCATGTTGAAGCAGAGTGACCAAAGTGCCCTCTTGCAGTTTCAAAAGTTAAAACTAATCAGCTTGGTGAAGACAATAAGCCTTTAACCTCGTAAGACCTGCGGCTTAACTGACCACAAGGTGGTGGGAGGGGGAGTCTGCTGACAGATAAAGTGCACTGGATTTACACTGTAAAGTCTGTTATGAGTCTTCCAGTTGGGCAGTAAGGCTCTGACCTCTCAGGCAAACACATACAGTGAATGAATAACTGAGGGAAAGTTAATGGGGCTCAGTTGGCATAAGAACCTACATGAACTGGGAGGTTTTTTGGGGTAATTTTTGATCAGGATTTGCTGTTTTCTTTGTCTTCTGAAGGTAAAATGTTATCTTTGAACATTAAAAATGTAGATTTTTTTTTAAAATACTGGAAGTTTTCTTACTATATTATTATAGCCATTTCATTTTCCCACCAATGAAACTCTGTAGTAGTTTATCAAAACGAGTAGCCCTCATCATTTTAAGTAGCAGCCTGTAAGACATGCAGTAACCAGGCCAGCAGATCAGGCCACAACAGTAAGAATTCTGGGATGCGTCTTTAATTTGTTTTTCTCACAGCAAAGTATTCTTTCAAACATTTTTACCCCACATGTGTGCTTCCAGGACTTCTCCCTGCGCGCTATAGCTGAAGGAACTCTGATTAAAACCGCTGCTGAGTGCGCGCTTCCAGCCCAACTCCATAAAGAGATTGATCATCGCAGGGCTCAGCGGACACATCCACTCACGCACTGACCGCTAACGCACTTCCTGCTGGCTCATGGAGCTGCTATTTTCTGCCAAAAAACCCTCACTGACGATGGGAGATACTCATTGTTAGAATTCTTTGGAAAGGAGGACGAGAGCAACACGAATAAATCTGTCAAATAAAGTTACGCAACTGCAGCTGATTATTTTAGCCCCTCTTGTGTGTTTGGCGTCCTCACGGACTTGAACACAAAATGTGCCTACAGTGAACTTCTAAAACAGAAGCTTCTGATAGTCTACAAGTTTATTTAAAGGACAGCAGCTTTTAAATGTTGGCGTGACTGACGCATCAGCCGCGTTATTCCTGTGCAATACGCGACAACATACCTCTTTCCAGCCGCAGCTCACTGCGTCTTGGAGCATTTGTAACTCTCCTGCTGTTCTGTTGCCACCGTATTTCTCTCTGGGATGAAATCCAATACTTTCCTCGTCATGCTATGCGGGGCCACTTGAGGGAGATCCCAATTTATTCCGCGCCGATCCGCGCCTGCATCATAGTTTAACGGTGTGCGCGCATCCCCGCCACTTCTAGAAACCCGAGTGCATGTAAACACGCGTCCGGCCGCTCATCGGACATCCTACAAGGAGCTTCCTACATCTGCTGCTGTGCCTGCTCTGCCCATCAGTGAGGGAGACCTCACGTGTAAATCACGATCGGAACGGAACTAGGACACCGCAAGGCATGATGGACCGGTTAAAGCTGCACCGCACTGGCTACGCAAATGGACCAAGACCCTCTGAGTTACATGAAGTGTTCTGATGGGAAGAAAATGCGTTGCGTGTGTTTATAGTGCAGGAAAAAAATCGTCAGAGTTACACATCTGTAACATATGACTGTAGCTTGTAAAGCCCAAACAGAATCAAAACACCTCAATCAGAATGAAAAGTGCAGTGATTTTTACCTTTTACAGTGTCATTTAGTAAAGATAAGACAACATAATACAAATAATGATACTCAAAGCTGTTAAAGTGTACACTGAAGAGCAACATGTGCAAGTAAAACTATGCAGTTTTAAGTCCTGCTCCCCTCCAGCAGAATTTGAAGACTTCAAACACTCAACTTTTAATATTGAGCATCTTTTCCTATGCAGCCTGTCTGTAGTCAAATAGAGGAGGGGGAAATGAGTGGACATAGCCTACTAGTGTATTTGCATTAGAATATTAACATCTTATTTTATAAGTTGGGCAGATTGCCTCCAAATTTGTTTTGATGTCATAAAAAAAAAACTTGTTGAGACCTAAATGTGTTAAATTGGAATGTATAAGCTCACAAACATTCTTGCAGAGCCTCAACGTTACTATACTCTGTAAGACCAGGTCTTAGTATACTTACTGAATGAAATGCTATTGCATTAGCATGACGTGCAGTTTGTTCTGCAGTTTTGGTTAATGTTTGCAATCAAGAAAGAGTGTAGTCTGTATACAGAGCCATCACTACAAACTGGTTTTTCACCTTTATGTATGAAGTTTGATGGATGGCTCCTGCTTCCTAGTTGAGACTCAAACTTTTCAGATCAATAACTTATATTTAAAAAGTTTCCACACAAACAGCATCTCTTTTCAGTGCAGAAAAAGACAACCTATATTTCTGGCCATAAAAAAATGTTGCTGCCATCCCCTTGAAGGCTGTCTTGAGCAATCCAGGACACCTGCTATGTTTAGATCTCCACGCAAGTCTTGCACACGTTTTATTTGCGATACAAGCTTCATCTCCACTGTGCCAAAACAACAACCCTTCAACCTGAATTTCAGAAGCGGACGGCGTCGCAGGGAGCCAAGTCTAACGAGGAAGGTGGGTGAAGGTCAAAGACTGTGTTGGTATAGGCCAAAAAAAAGTGTGTAGGTGCACAATAGCTTGCACTACAGTTCAGATCTGCCAAGAGTTTTTCCTTCAGGGGCACAACTCAGTATTGCATGTATTAACCTGGGGGACAGATTGATGATGCACAATCCTGAGTGTGTTGGAAAAAATAACCAGAATGCTCCTGCCCTTTTGTGTGGACTGTTCCACTGAAAACAGCTGTTTGGTCTCTGGTTTGTAGCTGCAGACGCAGCTCTCGTACAAACCGGTACAAATCCTCAGCATGAAGGACACATCAGTTTGACACAGACGTTTGCACAAGTTTGAAATCCATGGTTGCTTGCACATGCACATTGCACATGCTCAGTTGTGGAAAAGGTGCAGAGGTGAACAAGAAGACAAGCTTGAAAGGGAGACTGGCCAAATTTAAATCAAGGATGATTTGGTTTCTTTTGGACAGAATTCCTCATTTAAAAAAACGAGGAATTCTGGCCAAAAGAAAAGCCCTTAATGGGGATCAACCAGACTACAGGGTGGTGCTATGAGTGTATTAATATTTAAATGATTGATTTGAAATAAACCACTACTGAGATGAGCTGCGTTTTGATCTTAAAAAAAAGTCTGTTTGAAAGTACTGCGTATGTGTGTTTCACGTTTTCTTTTTAAAAATTGTCTGACTTATACATTTTAATCAGTTTGAGGGCCGCCCCATGTTGTCAAATGATCTGGAATGAATATTCCAAATATCAGCTTCCAAATGTCACACATGCCCCTAAAGCACAGGCTTACATAACTGGTATTTTTGGAAACTTTGGGCTCTCTACTGGAATTTTGATACATTTCTGTGTGTTTTAGCAATGCTACGATGCACAGCACACACGCTGATGGACTCACTGAAGGTTTTCAGACAGATGTAGTTTCCCTTTCAGGATGCATACCATAAAATAATGCTTAAAAAAGTGTGTTTATCATGCACCCTGCTGCTTTAAATATTACATAATTGCAACATTAAATGAAAAATGCACTGCAGGGATTTTTCTTGCTCTATCTGGACAGCAACATGTTTCATTTTACAGAAATTTTTCTTTAAAGACTTTGTATTTGTCCTCATTTAAAATTCTACTGAGCACTCAAGTCTTCATGTCTCACAGTATTAATCATGACAGTGGCCTGTTGTGCTGATGGGGCAGAAATGCAGACGACCTTCAGTTTAGTGGAATTTAACGGCTGTTCTGCTGCTAATGGGTCCAACTGAAAAAAGCAGCTTTTTTCCTTTTCTGTGCTTCTCTTTTTACATATGTAAACAATAGCCCCTGCTCCTAATTAATATGCCCCCCACCCAATTCATCTTCTCCACTGTTGTAGGTCTTCATATCCATTTAGAGTCAAACTCCACAATTAATCCCCAACATGAGCTTCAGCTGTAGCTGCGTTTTGTGATTTGTTTTCTTGCAGGCAGCGGTGCCGAGATTTGAAAGATGCTTTCAAGATTTAAAGCCCATCTTCAAACACTGCGCAGGGTACAGCCAGGGTGCTGCTCATGGAGCCACATCTCTGATTTAGAAGCAAACTAGAGCTTAGTTAATTAGTGGGTTAGAGCATCCCCTAACATGAATTTGTTATGAAGAAAAAGGATTTGAGTTAGAATCTGGGTAGAAATGCTTTAGCCCAAAACATCCTACTTCCATATGGAAGCCTAGTTGCTGTATTGCATTACCTTACATAATGAGACTTTTCTCAGTCTTGTGCACAGACTGTGCTCGGACAGCTCTGGGTATATTGTGTATTGTGGACCTTTTTATTGTTTTCCTTATTTTCTGTAATATAGACACCATTATTGTGGTGGATGCTCATCTTAATTTCCTTAATTTCCCGGACGGGACCTTCCCCAAGGGATCAATAAAGTTTAATTCAATTCAATTAAATTCTTAAACATAGTCAAAGTTTCAAAAAACATTTTCACGTAATCTCTGTGAACCAAAAGCTCCACAGTCCTCTAAACAGCTTATTTCAGACAGTAGATAGACTGAGGAGCTGCGCTAAAGCTCAGTATAAAATAAGGATCATTTTGAAATAAATCATGCAAAGCTACTCAAGTAAAGTCCAAGAATAAATACGCAGACCTGGAAAAGAGGACAGTGGATCCCCTTTGATCAATATGCGCCCACACAGAAGTTTGAGTTAGTTCCAGTTTTACTCATCTCTCTCTCTCTATGACAAATTCTTGAAATTTCTTTCTGGCAAAAACAGCTAGTTTCTCCAACAGCATCGCTTTCTTCAGACCACCGCCATTGACCTCCTGTCCTTTCTTATATCCACGTGGGTGCGCTCTGTTTGCAATCAGGCCAAAAAGCCAGCTCCTGACCCCTCTGCTGTCAGGTCTACATACCAAAATCCATCTCTTTTTCTCAAACTCTCCAGCATGCCTTCTTCTAACCAGGCTTCTCTGTAGCAGCCACAACACAACCTCCTTGACCCCAATCAGTTAGGAGTCAAGCAAGCACTCGCACTTGCTGAATTTCAAAAGCACTCCACTCTTCTCACACTGCCTCCCTTTTCCTGGTCCTCATCCTTGTTGACCTGTCTGCTGTGTGGCTCAGCCAGCCACCAATTACTTCTCGTTCCAGTGTTGTGTGCCTGAAAGCAGACTTTGAGATTTGAGGATTTAAAAGAATGTGGTCTCTTTCTACCTGGCTGACTGCTTCTGTCGGGCTGGGCTCCCTCCTGTCCTCACTTTCCGAGTAGTGAGCTTACTCCTCAGGTAAAAATTTCATTTTATATCTCGGGGTGGAAATGTTTAAACTGACAAATGATACTAGGCCCAAATTTTTCTGATTCAGAGGTGTTTGCACTACTTTTTTCTAATGCAGTGGCCCAAAGGGGACAGAGATCTATCAGCAGGGCCAGGGAAAATTAGAAAATTTGACAAGATATAAATACCCACGCACTTGAAAAATGTATTAAATGTTATATGTGTTATGTTGATTGTGGGAACACCTGCTGCCTCCATAAACACGCATAAGGAAGCGTGGCTGTACTGTAACATTATAAGAATGTAATGTTTAATGGGAAATTTTAGCCTTACGCAATATATGTATAAGTAATGAAAAAGTAATTAGTCGCACACTTCACAAGTAGTCTGCAAGGCCATGTGTCTACATGGTGCGATCGATAGTCTGATACAAGACCCTAACCCCAAACCCTGACCTCCTAACCCTAAGCATAATGCCACAACTGCAACAGGCAAGCAGTGAGCGGGTGATCGGCATGTTGACCATTGAAATGAATACTGCGAGAATTGTAATATATATATTAAATCTCTGCGTTGTTGTGTTTTAATGCCTCTTAGTGTATTTATGTGTATCCACAGATTCATTTTTATGTTGGGGAAATGCCAGTGAAAATTTCAAGCTTTTATCTTTAAACAGAAGGTCCAAAATGATTTGAGATGCAGTGATCCCTCTATCTTTGAAATAAATGATCTGTCTCGAGAGCAAGGCAGGCTTAGAGTAGACTGTGCTTTAGTCTGTATACCTTATGACCTCTGAAGATGATTCACATGCCTGCTACAGTCACCTGTTACACACAGGTTAGTTGTCCCGTTCAACTAAAGGGATTTTCTTTGTAACTGGATAAATTAGCCATTTCTTTTCCCCCCACAAGAAAAACTGTGACGGGTAAATCGGCAGCTTAGTAGCACAGACCGGTCCGTCCACATCACACCTTTTTATTTCAACTCTCAGTTCAGGTGAGCTGATGCCCGCACAGCTTTGAAGAGCTCTGCTTTGTCTGAGAGGTGTCTTTTCCCCTGATGGTAAAACCTTTGTTCCACTTCCATAAGATCGCTCTGTTCTGCTTCAAGACAAGTGAGAGAGTGTGTGTGCACATATAACACACCCTTTCAGCCTAAGAACAAGTGCCCATGTGTTCAAGCAGGATGAGGATTTTTAAAAACTAAGCACAGCTGCAGGTGATACCACCTAATGAGCAGGTAGTGCCTGCAGCACAGCTGGTTAACAATGGCTGCTTCTGAAACCAACACAAATTAAGTTTTTAATGAATTACTGCTTTTATACAAGTTGAAACGCGATGTTGTCGCTCAGCATGCAGTTATTTCAGGTCATAATTTACCAACGATGTAAAACATAAAGTACCGTATATGCTGATAATAAATCTTTGCTGTTATTGACTTTTTTCACAGAAGCTGACTTAACATAAATGCAGGTGTTACTAATGACATTAATATCTGTTTATGTAACATTTATTCTACAAATTCAAACCTATTTTTGCCAAGTTCTCACAAATCAGTGAAATAAGTAAATAGAAAATGTTTTTCTTTTTCAATTACATATACATTTCCTGTGAAAAGCGGCAAGCCTA
>VUQK01038954.1:0-13926 GCA_015106715.1 Bujurquina vittata
TCCAGCTCAGCCCGAGCCAGAGCCGCAGGGTCCCGCTCAGTCCAAGCCGCCAGGGGGTCCAGCTAAGCCCGAGCCAGAGCTGCAGGGTCCCGCTCCGTCCGAGCCGTCAGGGTGTCCTCGTCACCGCCGCCGCTGGGGCCGCGGCCGGCCTCCGTTCCTGTGTCCTCCGTTCCTGTTTCCTGTCGCCGCCGCCTGCCTCGCGGCCGGCCTCCTGAACTGTTTCCTCGTCGTCGCCACCGCCTGCCTCGCGGCCGGCCTCCTGTACTGTTTTGGCCTTGTCGTCGCCGCCGCCTGCCTCGTGGCCGGCCTCCTGACCTGTTGTGGCCTCCTGTGCTGCTGCATTTTGTACTGTTTCCCTGGTTTTGAACTGTGTCTTGGTTTGTTTTGTTTCTTTCCCTCCGTCCTGGTCCCCCGCCTCCCACCCTGGGCTGGTTTTGTGTTTTTGTTTTGGCCGTCGGGAGCCGGCCTTTGAGGGGGGGGGGTACTGTCATGGTCCTGCCATGAACTGCCATTAAACTCCACCGTCATCAGACGATCAAGAAAAGAAAGGCAGCTGGAACTTTTTTTATTTGTTTATTACATGAATGCATTTAGCTAACTAATGACTGCCACCAACTCATCAGATGTTAAGAGCACAAAGAGGCAAGACCACAAAGTGAGCACTTTATTAAGGGGAAGACGTAAAGCTCGAGCTAAACACTAATGGCCGAGTGATTCAAAACAGGAGCAGGTTTAATAAGAGCGAGAATAAACAGAATACTGCTGCGTTGTTTTCGTCTATAATTATTTATAAATCACTCCCACTGCTTTTAGTCAGTTTTACAGTTTGGGTGAAGTGGCTGTGACAGCTGTTCCTCTCCATACAGGATGAAGATAAGTGCCCCTTTAGAGTTAATATCCCTTAAGCAGAGATAAATTATTCATTGCGGTCATTTTGTGGCGTGAACGCGGCTAAATTACACCACAGCTGATGGAGTGGCAGTCATGACTGTTCTTGTTCTCCCTCTCTGTCGCTTTCTCAGCCCACTCCTTCTCACTCCGGTTATTATTGCTTTCCTCTTTCTTTCCCTCTGTTTCTAGATATCTTACTGGTCCAGCTATCTCAAAACCCTTTGTAAGCATCTTTTCTTTCTTTTCCATGTGCGCCATCCCTTCCTCTCCATTCCCTCCTTTCCTTTGTTCATTCTTTTACTTTACTTTCTTCAATTCTTGTTTTCTGCCAAGTGTTTTCTGTCCTGTTAGTCTACTACTCTGTGTTTCCCTTCTATTTTATTCTTCACATTTTCTCTTTCTTTTCTTTTCTTTTCTTTTCTTTCTGGTTGTCTTCATTTTCTTTCTTTCTCCCTATCTACTTCTTTCCTTCCTGTTTTCTTTCTTGCTCTTTTTAAATTCTGTCTTACTGGTTTTGTATCTTTTTTCCAAGATTTCTTTCCTTCCTGCATTTTGTTCCTGCCAATTTTCCTTTCCATTTGCCTTTCTTTATCCTCATCTTCCTTCTCAACTCCCTGTATTCTTCTGCTTATCTGTGCTTCTTTCAGGTTTCCCTATCCCCTCTTCCTCTTACTGTATTTTAAAATTTACACCCTTTTCTCATACATTCCTTCCTTTCTGCCTTCCCTTTCCTTCCTTCACCCTGAACCTCAGCATGACTCTCATCACTTTTCTTAAACCCCCTTCTCTTCTCATCCCCTCCTCTCATCCACCCCATGGCCCATTTGTTCTGTTCCATTCTTTTTAATTTACTTCCTCTTATTTGACTCCTCTTGTTTTACACTCTTAGTGCTTCCTTTTTGCCCTCCCTCCTTCAGCTCACATTCTCTCCATCTTCCTGAAGTTTCTCCTCATCCTCTCACTCTTTCTGGTTTGTACCTGCTGTCTGTTTTGTGGTACTGAGCTGTGGCTACAGATTTGTGGTGTGACAGGGAAGTGGGGACAGAGAGAGAGACACATGCTTGGAGAGAGAGAGAATTTTTTTCCTTCAGACACTCAAAGTCAGCCTGACCTTCTGCACACAAGCACAGAGACAATGCTCTCCGCCTGTCAAGCCTACACACACATATGCACCCACCCACACACAAACACATGCCATTCAGCTGAAAACAGCAGAAAACAATTCCGCCTACTCGAAATACACAAACAGGCAAACACACAAACCTTTTTTTTAAACAGGAGAACAGGCATGCAGGTGTTGGATCTGCAAACAAGTAGATCCAAACACAAAGACAAACAGAGGGAACGCGTGACAGACGGAGTTCCTTGAACTGTCTGAGTCACTTCTATTCTCTGTCTCACACACACTTGTGACAGATAGAGAGTCTTCATCTGTCGCCGAGGTCAGAAAGCAAAAAGCCGGCGAGGTCACCTAGGACAAGAGGTTGTGTTGCACAGCAGATGTGCATGGTTGCAGATACAGCTCGAGTGACTCTACAGCTCATTTACATCTACATTTCTTCTGCAGACAGAGATGAGTTTATGAAGTTCAGGAAATCTCCATCACGCAAAAGCATGCACGAAGCTGAACATGGTGTATATTGTTTTTATATTTTTATGGTGAAATTGTATGATTACCCATATAGCTGTAACAGTTTTATGTGTTAAAGAGGTGCAAGGAGCAAATTTTCTGACCCTTTTTCTTTCATTTTCATATCATTCTTTGCTATTACTCTGTGTTTTGGGCACTGGTATTAATAGTGGCAATGAAGATACAGACAGGAAATGTGGGTGGACGGAGAGTAGGTTTGCCATGTAATCTGTCTCTAGTCCTTATGCTAATGTTATCCATCTTCTCTAACACTTTATATTTAGGTACACATATTCATCATGTCTCAGCTGTTTATTAAAATGCTTATTAGTTTCTTACTGCTTCTTTATTAGTCATTGTAAAGCACTTATTTATGCTTTATTGTGCATAGCTGTGTTTTACAACTACCAGTGAAACTAAACAACTAAATGTTTTCCCTCAAAAATTTACCCAACTGCTTCTTAATAGTAAGACAGCTGTTATACGTGACTTAAAATATGGTTCGCTGAGTCTGGGCCTTTTAAAGTGGTAGTATCACAAGAACCGCCATTCTTTAATAAACTCAATAAATAGCATTTATTATCATCAGGTAAAACAATATGTGCCATTGGTGTCCAAAAAACTCTAAATTAAGTCTGTCTAATTAAGACTACCCATAGAGACGCCCTCATCATTATGGGATTATGGGATACATGCAATATGTGACATGCTCTTACTCAGGCAAGTGTTCATGAGATAATAAGGACAAAGAAACTTTGCCCTGCAAAGTTTACTAATGTGAAATGCACATTCATAAACATGAATTGTCTGAAGCGCACATTTCTCCATTTTATTCCACTACTGGCTGTGATGGCTTTTATCTTTACCAAGCTTTATTGTCCTTTATGCTTCTTTTTTCTTTCATTTGAATTTCACCTAATAACTTCTGCTGTATAAACACAGCAATCCTTTTGATTAAAAAAATTATTGTTATTCTAATTTTATGAACAAAGACATACCAATATTTTTCTTGGATTGAGCTGACTTGCAGCTTTTGCGAATGTTGTGGAGTCTCATTCACTCACTAATGAGAAGCCAGTTTCTATTTTAGCACAGTGCTTCTTTTGGAATTGCTGAATCGGGGGGATCCACCTACTGAAATAGACCTTTTATGATTTTTTTTCCGTTTCTGTTGTGGAAAACACAGAAGCCAGCTCTGGCTTCAGATGCTGCAATTAGCTGCTGCTTTAGCAAATCAAACACTAATTTAAAACTGAAAATGAAAATGCAAATAAATTTGGCCTGGGGTGTCACATAGCGACCAATTTCACCAAGCAATGAAGAACTGGGCTGAACTGATCAAAAGAAGAAGGAACTAAAATGACCAAACTCTGTGAATTGGACTGATTAAATCTGCTAGATTCAACTGGACAGCACAGATCAAACCTGACAGAAGACTGAATTACAATGCTGTGGAATAGATTTGATGAATGCTCAGCTGGACATCACTGGCCTGTAATAGTTTAACCTGTATGGAATTGAACAATTATGGATCCAATGGATCACTGGTATTTGATATAAAACAATTGGCAAAGGTTGAATGTCTCTTTCATCATCTGCCAGTCATCTTCAGTGAACTTGCAGATATTCTTCAACACATCACTAAAACATGCATCCCAGCTTAAAGAAGAATACAGCTCTTCCATATTACCGCTTTAGCTCGCAGGTTGAACAGGTGACCAGATACCAGAGTGTTATTGAGTACTGTTGCTGGCCATGTCCATCACTTTATGACCACAGTGTACCCATCATCTGGTGGCTGCTTCCAGCAGGACAATACACCACGTTGCAAAGGTAAAATCATCTCAAACTGGTTTCTTGAGCATCACAGTGAGTCCATTCTACTCAAATGGCTTCTACAGTCAGCAGATCTCAATCCAACAGAGCGCCGTTCGGATGTGGTAGAACAGGAGATTCACATCATGGATGTGCAGCCAATAAATCTGCCGCAACTGTGTGACGCTATTATATCAATATGGCCCAAAATGTGTGAGAAATCTCTGCTGAGGCCGGGGAGTGTAACTAGAGGTGGCTCTTAATGAGAGCTTAATAATAAATCACTGAAAATGAGCAATAGCCTCTAGCACAATGTAATCCTCCTATTTCAAATCAATTAGCCTATTTTCTGGACTAGCTTTAACACAATATGCCACACAGGGCTTTGTTATTAAGCTTGCTGCTGGGATTTTTTTTTGTTAAAATAAATAATGCCAGTAACGAAATATTGAAATATTCTCACTCCATCTTCCTGTCCCCCAGCCCCTTTCCTCCTCCTTTATATCGTACCCAGAATGGCCAGCACCATGCCATCTTTCAGCACTTCCATGGACCCTGAGCAGACAAAGAAGACGGCCTGGAGAGCGTCACCCTGTCGAAGGAGGTACTCTCCCGGAGCACAGAAGGAGGTCTTGATGTGCAGTGACAGGGAGCGCAGGCAGCCACGACTGGCAGAGGCAAACAGCGACAGCTCCAGGATCTCCTTGTTAAGGTGCATGGTGATGTCGGATCGCAGCTCATCTGGGAAGTCCTTCAGCAGCTGTGGAGATGGAAGGGAGAAAGGCAGAGAATGAAAACTTGAAAGCAGGGGAAGAATGTGAGCAGCATGACAGCTGTGATCCTAAGGAAAAAAAAATGCCTAAAGTAAAACGATACTGGGCACTCAAATCAAATCAAATGGAATAGTAATTACTAACCAGCACAACAACTGTGGTTGCTACACAGACAGCATACAGCCCGAATGTGAAGAAACCCTGTCAGAGTTTGAAAATAAGAATAAAACATTGCATGCCATCTATCTGTCCATCCCCTCATCAGGACAAAAATCTGCAGCTCACCGTCACAGCTGATCAATGAGTCATCAGAGCTAGGCGGACTTTAATCAACAGGCCCATCTATAATTCATCTGTCTGAGTTTCATCATCATCACTCCCTCAACTCCCTGGTCTGTTTTCTGACAGCTGTCTTGCAGGCACTCACAGCCTAGAGGGACGAGTTACTATTATACTGCTGACTGGTTGCCTCCTTTTCCCTGAGCCTGTCAAGCAAAGGTGTTGTTCATCCTGTTTTACTGTGTGTTTTCTCTAAGCGGTCCTAATCGCACATTTGCACACTTAGCTCAGCTTGCGCATGGTACCTTTCAGTTAGTGTCATCTTCACTATAAAAGCCCTTAAAGAAAACATCTGGTTTTGAAAACCACTGACCAACCTTGAAACAGTGGTTTTGAAACTGAAGACTACTACAGCTTAATTTCAAAAGGCACAACAGCCGATCCTCTAAATATCATCATACATGCAAATAAATAAATAAATAAATGAATGATGCCCTTTCTATTTCTGTGAGTCAGCACCCAGGGCAAAAACACACCAATGTTCATTGTGGGCAATCATGAAGCATTGATTGTGTTTTCACCCCTGCAATGAGCCTAAATGTGGCCGACGTGTGAGGAGTATGCAAACTTTCAAATGAATTATTGATCCCTCTGTGCTGTGCTGTTGTGTATCTAAAATACAAGTGAACAGGTAAAGGAGGGAAAGGGTTACTACTAACTTAAATGCCTACTGTATGTGATGGTGCTGTTGGGACACTTTTGATTTCAGTTTAACGCAGATGAATCAGGCCGTCTTCCTTTCGTACCTCATTGCAGTCGATGCCATTGTTGACCGACCAGGTTGTTTGAAAGTACTCCAGCATTCGCTGCTTGAGGCTCTGCGGCAGATGATGGACACGTATGAAGTCCTTGAGGTCTTTGGTTTTGGTGTGGTACTGGGACCAGCGTGAGTACATCCTCTGGATAATGGCTGTCACATTACCAAAGACCAAGGCATGCATCAGTGCTGCACGTACGAAGAAGAAGAGGAAAGAGAGGGGAGGAAGGCATGAAGGAGAGTTAGACAGAAGACTGATAATGGAGCATACAGCAAGCATGGATGACAGTGAATAATGTGCTGACACTGGATTGTCAAGACAGAGAACAAAAATAGGAAAACTTTCTGGACTTTGCTATTCTAGACTTTGGGGCAGTAGCGAATTGTTTTTATGTAGCTCACTGTAAACCCAACTGATCCAAAGTGTAGGAAGACAAACAGCAGCAGGTGTTTCAATAACGGTTACGAGCGCAGCACAGTAATAGTAGAATAACATGGATTTGCACTCAAACCAGGTCAGCGGCGCATGGAGAGAAACATCAAGGAACTGTCATCTTCGGTTACATATTCATGGCCTGAATATATTTAAACACAAGCAATATGGAATAAACAACACGAATAAGATCAGTTTTACATCAGCTCTGCCTCCACTTGATTTCTATGATCAAATAAACATCAAACCAAATAAACATATACATGCATATCCTGCAGCTCTGCTCCTCCTACACAGGAGCATCAGGGTCAGGTTTGGCAGGCTCTTATTTGATTGGGATGACAGATACATGTCCTGTCCACCTAAGTGGCGCTGCAGCTGTGTCACACACTGCCAGACAGGAAAGTGTGACTGCTATGACAGCGATTACTGATTGTGGCATGTATGACTAACCTTAAAACACATGATTTTTGTAACACTATCATACTCACCGTCACATGGGGGAAAATCCCCTGACAGTGTCCTGGAAAGAAAACTGTGCTTTTAGATTCATTATTGAAAACTAAGTACATTTTATGTTGTATACTGTTGTATGCTGGTACGGTAATTTAGCTGTATTGTTTTTCATGTTTGCACTGAATGATGGGATAAAACATCCCATTTGGCCTATGTTCTCATATAAATATGGACAGGTGCTTGGTGCTAGTTTTCATTTTGAGGTAACCTAACAGTGATTGCATATGTATGTGTGTGTGTGTGTGTGTGTGTGTATGTGTATGTGTATTGCAAGCACATCGTCATGTGGTGTGTCTGTGACAGCTACTGCTACTGCCCCAGGCAGCCAGGGACATTTAGCATTTAGCTGAAGCAGAATTGGGAGTGTCCACAGGGAAAACCCCCACCACGGTGACCTCTCTTCAGCCCCAAAACACAAATGTAGTGTAACAATCCAGTTTAAACTGGATCAGACCTTCCTGCAATTGTCAGCCAATGTAATAAAACAGCTTATAATGAAACCAGTAATTGACCAGGATCAGATTTTGTTGATGTTCCATTAAACCGTCCATCCATCCATCCATCCATCCATCCATCCATCCATCCATCCATCCATCTTGACTGCTTATCCAGTTCAGGGTTAGGGTTATTTGTGCATGTAAATATAATTCTGCATCTGGTTGTCTCAGTCTGATCTGATTATAAATGTAAGCTAAAAGAAGAATAATTTCCAAAACAGTCACATTACAGTACTCCAGTTAATGTGACTTCCCGACTTCACAAAAAAAATGTCATCATTGATTGTTTGTTTGTTGATGTACCTCCTATAAGCATGACACAAATGGAGAAGATCTTCTCAGCATCAGTGTTGGCTGACACGTTGCCGAAGCCCACGCTGGTGAGACTGCTGAGTGTGAAGTAGAGCGAAGAGATGTAGACACTGCGGATGGGGAGACCACTGCTATTACCAGTCCTGTTAACACCTCCTGTGGGATAGTACTGTAGCTCCAGTCGCTTTCCCAGTTCATGGAGCCATCCTGTTTTTATTATAGTGTAAACAGTAAACAGATGGTTAGACAGACAAATAGTATTTACTTCTATTTCATAACAGAAGTTAATATAAGAAAGACACTTTCCACATATTCACCAATCGTCATGTTTACTGTTTATCTTGAAATTCTATGCAGTAAAGCATGTAGATACAGACTAACCCAACAACACCGTTCACTAGTTCCAGAAACTGTGGTTAGCTCTCCTCCATGCTACACCCACAACAATAGATTTCACAGTGGAAGCAGATCAGATGCTTGGGAACCAGACCTGTTCCCCGGTCAGTACAGTGTGGAGACATACAGCGGATCCCAAGAGTCTCCTGCAGACACTGATGAATGGTAATTGGGTAGAAGCTCCTCATAGCCGCCTCACTTCAATGCTTACTTGAGCATCAGAAATGTATAATTAGGATACAATGCATTAATCCTGCCTCATGTACTGACCTGATATTTCATGACACTGAAATGCAGTAATTGGTGAAAAGAAATCTGCATGACTTTCATGACCAACTCAATATTGACCCAGAACCAGTTATGAAGACGCAAGATCGAGGTAATTGTGAGTGGCAGAGCTCATCGATATTAAACAAAAATCATCCCAAGGTGCCTAATTATACATAAATGACCTAAGGGCTGATGGGGAAGTCTAAAAGCCTCATCTTTAATTATGAGAAGAATAAACCCATTTGTACAGATTTTACTACACACACAGCCAAAGATGCCCCCCCCCCCGCCAAACACACAGACACATGCACATACACATACACATGCACCCACACCAATATCACAACAGTCTTAGGGAACAGTGAAACCATTGAGGAAATTATAAACTCAAATTATTTGCTAAGAGACAGAGTTTACTGATACACTAAGGGACCCAGATACACACAGTACTGTCTGTGGTGTCTGTTCCATAATATTACAACATGATGGAATAAATGTGGCACATGGATTTTAACAGTGACCTCTAAATTAGATATTATCACCTGTTTCAAGCTCACAATTTCATCTATGAGGGACATAACACTATTACAGGGCCTTGTTACAAACTAATAAATCTATAAAAATGAAACATGATTTGTCGTATTGCACCACAACACTGGCAGATTTACCAAGCACCACACGTGCAAAAACATACAAAACAAAAATAAAAGCACAGGAAGATTGAGGGATATGGAGCCTCAAATGCAACATGCTGTATGTGGAATTTATGTGACTTAGAAAAAGTATGATTTTTGTAATACCAGCCTTTATAACCTTTACTGTATATGAGCCATAGGCTTTGAGCCATTTATTGTACAGATTTTTTCCCATAAAAGTCCAGTGTTTCCTTTATATTGAGTTTGATGAAACTACACAATGATTCCTTCAGGTAAAAAAAACTGGTTTTCAGACCCACACAAGCTGTTTTTCAGACCCACAGTTCATCCCAGCATTTGATGCCACCAAGGTCTGTTTTCCATTACCATCTTGTAACAAAGTTGATAACAAATCTCTGCAGGCACACTTCACATTACACACAACTCTTACCACAATGGTAGGTAGCTGGAATAGTTATTTAGTTATTTATTTTATTTCATATGACTTCAAAATTTGGTATTATAATGAATTCAATTATCTCTTGGGACAAAACACAGCAACAAATCTGTTTGGGGGTTGTTGATTTTTGGCATTTTTTCTGGATATCTGCAATATTCTAACTATTTTTGTGGTGAATCAGCAGACATTCAACGTCTTCCTAAGAAGGATAGGGGATGGGGAGATCATATTACATTTTCCAGTAACACTAATCCAAGCACCAACAGTGCCTGAAGATGCTACAACTGATACTGGCAAAGTGCCCAGTAGCAGCCCTGCTAAGCTGAAAGAAATGAAGATGGAGCTCAGTACAATTCACTGTTTATTTTAACATTATAGGAGTTCTGAGAAACAGCACTACAGAAGCCATATTTGCTTTGAGACTGTTGATGGAAAAGCATAGAGAAGGTCAGAAGGAGCTGCACTTTGTCTTTGTGGATCTAGAGAAAACATATGATAGGGTGCAAAAAGAGGATCTGTGGTACTGCATGAGAAAGTCAGGAGTGGCAGAGAAATGTGCGAGGATGGTGCAGGACATGCAAGAGGACAGTGACACAGTGGTGAGGTGTGTGGTAGGAGTGACAGATGGGTTCAAGCTGGGGTGGGATTACATCAGGGATCTGCTCTGAGCACCTTCTTTTTTGCAGTGATGATGGACAGGTTGACAGATGAGGTCAGGCAGGAGTCTCTGTGAGTTAGAATGTTTGCAGATGATCTATAGTGAGAGCAGGGAGCAGGTGGAATAGAACCCTGATAGGTGGAGGCAGGCACTGGAGAGAAGAGGAATGAAAGTCAGTGGAAGCAGGTGTGAGGATGAGCGGGAGATAGGTGTAACAGCGGAGTTGCAAGGGACTGAGATAGTGAAGGTGGATGAGTTGAAATACCTAAGCAGTGGACAGTGCACAAAAGAGGTGAAGGAGAGAGTGCAGGGTGGAGTGGGTGGAGACAAGTGTCAGAGGTTATTTGTGACAGAAGGATAGCAGCAGGAGTGAAAGGGAAGTTTTAGAATATGGTAATGAAACCTGCTGTGATGTATGGCTTGGAGATGGTGGCACTAATGAAAAGAGGTGGAGTTTATGGTGGCAGACCTGATGATGTTTTTCATTGGGAGTGACCAGGATGGCAGGATTAGAAATGAGTACATCAGAGGGACAACTCAGGTTGAGCGGTTTGGAGAGGCACTGCTGCGATGGTTTGGGCATGTGCAGATAGTGGATATACTGGACAAAGATGGAGAAAAAGAGGACGGCCACAAAGAAGAATCGTGGATGTAGTGAAGGAGGACTTGCAGAGGGTTAGTCTGACAGGGGAGGATGCTAAGGATCGAGGGAGATGGAGGCAGACAATCCACTGTGGATTAAAGGGAGCAGCTGAAAAAGAAGAAGTAAGAGTTTGAAGGTTTGTGTTTGGCCTTAGGGTTCCACATGGCATGATTTTCCCACTACTAACCAATATCCCAGTTGTTCGTGTCCATTTCCTTCTTGCCAATGATGTACCATATGCACGCCATCCAGTGGGCCAGAAGGGCAAACATGGACATCAGCAGGGTCAGAACCACAGTGCTGTGCTGTGAGTAGCGGTCCATCTTTTGGAGCAGCCTCAGCAGTCGAAGTAAACGCACAGTTTTCAACAGGTGCACCACTGACACCTGTAAGTAAAGAATAATAAAACAAGGCGAATCTATTTTTAGATTGATTGTGAAGTAACTGAATACACGCAGTTTTTGTTGTTAAGAACATTTCCACAAAAGTGAAGCGGGATTCACCCTTTAAAATGTTTTTTACTCATCTGGACGGGCACACATTTGATCTTCTTTAAAATGGTTCTCATTATCAAACAAATAACACAAAATTGACATTCTGCAATAAATTTCTTAATTTAAATAAATAATTAGAACCCATGCAGATATTTTAAGGTGGAGCCTGTCGTACTCTAAACTCATCATGTCAAGATCTAAAAAGCTCTCTATGTCATGGATCGGCTGTGTGGCAGGCAGGAAGAGGACCCCAAAGCAGGATACACCAGAACAGGACGTGAAAATAAACTCAGCTTTATTTAGGCTGGGCAAGACAAAAACAGAACACACACCGCTGGGGAAACATCCACAGTAGACGACGACGCGAAAACAGGGAGAGGAAACACAGGACTTAAATAAGAGGGCTAATGAGGGGAGTGGAAACAGGTGGCACAAATCACAAGACAAGACCAGGGGAAGCAAAACTGAATACAACAGACAGGGACCAGGGGAGTATCAAAATAAAACAGGAAGTCACGACAGGGAACAGAGACACAGACTCGACACTTGAAACATCAGGACTAAAAAACAAATCAGAACCAAACCCCACAATCAAAACCCAAAACAAAACAGACAAAAACCTGAAACACAAAAACACGGGGTCCACAGGACCCTGGACCATGACAGAATTAATAGAACTTGACGGATCTTTAAAGAATAGAACTGCTTTGAACTGCATTATATTTTTCATCATTTACATTTTTAATTTCATCATCATTTTAAGGAATGTAACAATATTTTTTATGATATACTTTTGTACTAAAATTAGATCAAACTACAAAATCATCTAAAACATTGGCTGAAACATGAGCCGGTCCTCCTATCCTTTTTACACTCTTGCTCTTCTCTCTCCTCACAGTTTCCTTTCTCCACTTTATTCTTTTAAGCCCCATCCCTTTTCTTTCTCATTTCTAATTAAGTTGCTATTATTTTGTCTTGTTTTCTAGTCAGCTTTCCCTCCTTCACATCAGTTTCTTATATTTTTCTTTGAAATATTTTTCCTCTTCTTTGTTCTTTCGAAAAAGTGTTTTTGTGCCCAGTTGCTCTTGAGTCGTGTTTTTGTTAGTTTGTTTTTTTGCAACAAACTGATCACAATTACTCATCTTACTAAATGTCAAACAGATTTCTGACATGGCTGTTGTAGTTAAGTGGTTCCTCTCGAGCTTCCAGTGTGGATTTTGTCTTCCGTTTCCCAGCCTGAGATGGAAAATGTCACCAAAAGTTTTCAAATCCTCTTTAATGCGGAAGTGAAAATTGGGCATCACAAATACTGGAATTACATGAAATTGGAGGGTTTTTTTATTTCTTGAATTTCTTTTGTTGAAAGCCGACATAATTTCCTCCAAAGCGTAAACACAAAACCCATTTTACAAAGTGCATTCATGGAACGAGTGACTTTTCTGGGAAAATAATCAAACAATATCTTCAAAACATTCGTCTGTATTTAAAAACCAAATAAAACACCTATAAACATCCACATCTTAGTATGAAAAATGATTTTCTGGGCATAAGGCTGCAGTAATAAATGGTTTATAATAGAATTTTTAGATACTGCGTACAGCAAGTACAGAAGCAGTGTGGAGTTATCAGCATACTGTAAATATGTACTTCAAAAGGCCAAAAATTGCATGTTGTTGAAAACAGCACACCTTCACCTAAAAATCAAAGTGAACAAGTAAATTGTGTGGAAACATCGTCTGTGCTGGATGAGGCCTGAGGGGGGCTTCGACCTGACCTTTGAACCCTCCTTAAAGTGTGCTTTGTACACTTTCTCCATGAGCAGCCTGTTGTGTTGGAGGTTACAGTCAGTGCTGGGAAAAGCTCAACCTGCTGATTTTTTTTTAAAGATTTACACAGTTCTAAAAAGCTCTGTATTTCTGTGCAGCAGTTTCTCAAAATTGCTAAAATGCATTTTCTTGAACCCTTCAACTCTTTTCTCTAAACTGTAAACACAAAGCACAGTTTTCAAACTCCATTCAAGAACTACCAAAGACCATCAAACCAGCACATCAAAACTGTTTTATCTGTGGTCATAATCGCACACACGCACACACACACACACACACACACGCGTGCGCACACACACACACACACTCATCACAGCACACCACTGAAAACAGATTTGTTTTTGTTTTTTTACACTAAAAAGTCCCAAATTTCCAGAAATGTGTCTTAATTCTGAGAATCTCTAAACCTGATCAGGCTCTGCATCTGGAAACATCAACTCCTGCTTGCATTAACCAAACGTGCCTAATGAAAGAATTTTGAAATGTATTTTCACACGTGAAATTGGTTCAATTTGTAATTGTAGCTTCAGCACTAAAAAGAGGCTACAAGTAAACATTTTCTAGCATAACATTGTGAATAA
>VUQK01038955.1:0-17133 GCA_015106715.1 Bujurquina vittata
TAGATCAAATTTATGATAATATACTACATAACAACGCAACTTATAGCTGATGCCAAACCTTCAAAAATGGTGAGACCAAATGGATGGGAGATCTGGGTTATGCGGTCCAAAGAAAGCCTGTTCTGTCCATCAAAATTGCTGTGCTCTATTTTGTCAAAGAAGGCATCCACCCAATACAGGCGCATTGAACTGTGTGGGGAACAAAGCAAAGAATTATAAATTTACAGTAAACAGTCACACTAAAGCCAAGAGCGGTTTATAGGAACAATAGTTTATGGGTTAAAAAAAAGAAAGTATATTCTTTTGCTGGGCATGCGGATGCTGAACATTTGGCTCACCTCCAGTCAATAGCTAGGCCATTTGGCCAGCCAAGAGTAGTGTTTACAATAGACATCGCATGTGACCCGTCACCCCAAGCTCTCATAATCTTCGCTGGCCGGTACCAGTCAGTCCAAAAAATATACCTGATGAAGCAAAATGAACAGCGTGCTCAATATCATATTTCATTCCAAAAATGTTCCCACCTGAATAAAACTACTATTAAACATCTAACTTTGTGATGTGTTTATTTAGACTTTTGTCAACAGGAGCTATTTTTTTTCTTGTTTAAGCTAACTTTTTAGTCTTCACTACAATAATGCCCTTCACACAGTGAGCTAATCTCAGCTGCTGGGCCTTATGACTTTGAGGGCAAAGGAAATAACAGCTTGTCCTAAATAATCTTTTTATCAGTTTAACATGTGGACAGTTTGTGAATGGGTGAGTACCACTTCAGGTGATCAGAGGTTGCATTTTTATCCCTTGTACCTTGTACCACACACTGAGGCCATGCTCTGCATGCTGATGGGAGAGTCTCTGTGATTTATTTTAAATTTATATTTCAGTCTGAAAAAATATGATAAGAAGCAACAAAGAACACGTGAGTCTCAGATGAAATGTGGCTCACAAAGAAGTGTGCCAATCCATGAGAACAGCAGCTGAATGTATTTTTTACAGTCTTCTACAGTATAACAAGATTTTAGACCTCACGGCATTACAAACATGTCCAACACAAACACACTCTTTGGTAACCCTAGAAATAAATGTTTGAATGGCTAAGAGACTTCTAAATCTGTAAACGCAAACAAGACTACAAACCACATGATTTCAGAAATACTTAACACTTAATTAATGTGAGCACCTTGCTTTTGTACATTTTAAATTGCCCCTGCATTACTCATATAACCTTCTGGTACATATGATGGGTAGCATAATGCTAGAATGTGCTTGAAGGAACAGCAACAATGAAAAAAAACCCCAATAATTCTTTGAGGTTAAAATGGTTTACCCAATTAGTGGATGCACCACAATAGCCCTGGGGTTATTGAGGTTACGAATGATGGCCCTCCTGGACTTATCAGCTAGCTTCATGACGGATATGCTCCTATATCGGGGGTCAGTCCAGTAGAGGTTCTTTGAAATCCAGTCATAAGCCAGGTCCTCCACTCCGTCCACTCTGTTGGCTGCCAGTACCTCCCTGCCTGTGCAGATCAAAGCAGTCAGAACACCATTTAACACAGAGATGAAAGAGGAACACATTTAAATAAATAGGCTGTCAGCTTGCATTTTCCTCCTCTGAACCGGACAGAAAAAACTAGAGCAACTCCAAAAACAACATCCCTGCTCAGAGCAGTGGTATTCCTTTCTTTCTGTGTGTGTGTGTGTGTGTGTGTGTGTGTGTGCGTGCGTGCGTGCGTGCGTGCGTGTGTGTGTGTGTGTGTGTATGACTGTGGATTATGACATAGTAGCTGCTTTCACAGCCTAGATGATAGTTTAGTGACTTTGTAACAAAAATGCTTGGTCATTATTTCTATTTTCAGGTGTTTAGGCTCATATTCAGTTATATGATATATTATCTATTTTGCACTATCCATGCTCCTGTCCATTCCCTCCCCCATAGTACCAGCTGGCGCTATCAAACACCCCCTTAACTCGTAGTGTAAGCCTGGCTGAATCATATGGTAGAGCTCTGTAGTAGGAAAAAAGTTATCCAGGGATGCACAGAGAAAAAGCACTGCAAACATATTGTCTTTGTAGGACTACTGGTTTCTGAATAAATAGAGTGCTTGGGATAGTTTAAATCCAGCTTGACAAGATGCTCACCTGTCCCATCCACTTTCTGTTTATAGATAATGTCTTTCGCTGTGTCTGAGAAAAAGATGGCATCATCCTCAGCACTAAAATCCACTCCAACAAAGTAGGAGGGTGATCCAGTAACAGGCAGGATGATGTCCTCCTGTGTAGAGAGGTTGAAGGGGATCCCTCGCACAGCAAGCTGGCTGGAGAACAGCAGAAACTGTCTCACAGCTGTGGGTTAGAAATCAACAGAGAACTTTTTGGCACTTCAAACCAAGAAACACACTGAAGTCTGCAAAAAATAAAAACACAAAAGTTAAACTGAGAAATCTTCTCTTACCTAAACATCGCTTGCCATCAGCATGCAGGTCATAGCCCATGCGACATTTGCAGCGGTAACCCAGCCCGGCATTGTCACTCCTGTGGCTCAGAACACAAATCTGCTCACATCCACCTCTGACAACACTGCAAGGGTTTGGTACTGGAGACAAAAAGGAAACAATTCTGGTTACTGCAAAGCTTATATAGTCCGGGTAAATTTATACTGTGCATTAGTAGGAATGGTGAAAAGCGTGTGAGCTGCATCAGGACCGCTGTGATATAGACACAGTTGTTTCAATGATGGTCTCACCTTGTGGCTGCTTCAGCTGATGTATCACTGCCACTCCATGTGGGGTTTGGGATGTTCTGTAAACCACTTCAGGACTACTATCAGTGAACTTGTTGGCTTTCATCACAGCCATCTTGGTCCAGTCCGTGAAATAGACATTGTGCTCAAAAAGACTGATGCCAAATGGGTGAGGGATCACAGCACCTCCGTGAACCACTGTTTTTCTATTAGAAAAAAAATGATAAGGAAGGTTGTTTATTACAATCTATAAATTAATCAATCTTGCTTTTGGCAATTGGCATTTGATTAACTTGTGCTCTTTTGGAAGAGTAAAACGTATTTACCTATGCAAACCATCATATGTCGCAGTTTCAATGTAGTCATAGCGACTATCAACCCAATAGATGCGCTTGGCCTCTATATCTAGTGTGATACCAGCCGGCCAGCCCAGCTTGCTGCTAATGATACCATAGCGGTTGGTTCCATCCATGAAGGCTCGCTCCAGGCCTGGTTGTCCATTCAGTGACTCCCAATCTGAGAAGAACATATACCTACAACAGAAGGGGAGTATATTGAAGCAGGATTATTAGATTACACCTGCAATATACAGAACGTACAGTGCATGTATCCTCTAACAGAAACTCTTAGAAAAACATTAAAGGCTTTCCCTCTTTTAATTAAGTCTCGCATAGGCGTATGTCTCCAACGTGGGTGGCTGTACATCTCACCAAAGAGCTGTACATTAATTTAAGATAAGCAATTTCTCTGTAGCCACCTGGCTCGCCTTCCCCCATGAACTATACTATTGGATTACAATAAGGGTCATCACTTACATTGCTTCCCACTAATCCACCCAGGACAATCTGCTAATCTCACCTGCCCCCCCTCCCCCTCCGCCCCATTATTCCAATCCAATGGAGCATGACAGATACTGACTGTGGAAATTGGGAATGGGACCACAGATGAATGACTGGAAACTGGTAGATGTGCTTACCCGACAGTGGGGTCCACCGCCAGTCCTCTAGGGTTTCCGAGATTTTCGGTGATGAGTGTGACCCGGTTACTTCCATCAAAGTCCACCATGTCAATCCTGTTGACGCTGGCCTCCACTACATACAGTTTATTGTTCACCCAATCCACTGCCAAATTCTCGGGGTAGTCAACTGATACATTTAAAACCACCTGCATGTTGGAACCGGTCATATCCACAGAAAACACCTGTGCACAAAAGATGCCATTGTTGTCAGAATATTAGCCTTTAGGTGGTCAATTTTTCCAAAAGGTATAGGGAAATGTTATAGGCTTTGTTCAGTTTTTCAAAAATAATCTAAATATAATACTCACTTGTCTGAGTGTTCATTAATAGCTGCTGACAAACCGTAAACCCTAATATTAGCTTTAGTTATACTTTATTTATATATTATTTTATAAAAACCCATAGCCCCAGGATTTTGTTACTCACTGCTGAAATTAAAGCCAGCATGAATGCAGTTTGCATACTGGCATGTAGGTATTGCACTAAGATAGAAAAAACTGGAGTTTAATCTTTGACAGTATGCAGATAGTTAGGGGGGTACTGCTTTTAGCAGCTCTCCTTCTTTTGAAACAAGATACAGACGTCTTAAAAGCAGGATTTCAACTGACCTGCTTAAAGAGAAACTGAATATGTGAAAATTGCCTAGTAGTTTAACCTTTACGGGTGCATTCACATGCCCTGTTTGTGCTCTTCCTACTTTTAATCGGACATGCTGCCATGAAGGAGGCTAATATTCACAGATGCCCAGTCATAGGTACAGTTATGTGAGAAAGAAAGTTTTCACAAGACTTTGTGCAGCCTTGTGAAAATTTTTACAGGCCTCAATTACTATGTTAAACCTTAAAGTTCATGACAGTGCAATTAGAAAAAAGACTTGAACAAGTACAGCTTCTTTTTAAGGGCTGCCAGGGTTCTCTTAAACAAGAGCACAGCAGCATGGCTTAGGTTTGGAAAGCTGCATCTGAACAAACCAAGATTTCTGGAGCAATGTCCTTTGGGCAGCCAAGATCAAAATGGAGATGTTTGGCCATGATGCACAGCGCCACGTTTGGCAAAAACCAAGCACAGGGTATCCGCACAAACACCTCCCACAAATATCTAGCATGGTGGTAGAGGGGTGATGAGTTGGGCTTGTTTAGCACCCACAGGACCGTGCCACCTGCAGTCATTGAGATTACCATGAAGGAGTGATTGTAACACCTTGATAAAAAAGAACTAAGGCACTGCAGTGATCCAGTCAAGTGTGTCCAGAGCACAAACCTGATTGAAATGCTGTGGACCTTAAGAGAGTTGTGCATAAATGTATGCCCACAAACCTCAATAAATCGATGCAAGACTGTAAGGAAGAGTGGGCCATAATGCTCCCACAATAATGTGAGAGACTGATAAAGCTATACATACAAACAATTACTTTGGGTTATTGCCACAAAAGATGGTTCCACAATATATTGAATCATGGGGTGTGCTTAGCTTCAAATGACTATATGTCCTAGCTTCATGGGTGAGAAGTAACTAAGAAAATTTCATGGTACATGTACGTTACCTAACTTTACATTTACTTTGTACTTATTACTTCTCTACCTATTTAACAGCTGTAATTAGGAGTTAATTTAAAACAGAATTCAGTATTGAAACCTATCATTATATAATGATTGTAGAATTAAACTGTTTAAGCTATCTGATTTTTTTATTTGATTTGATTTGATTTATTTATTTAAAGGAGACAATGCAATTTAATAAAACACATGATATGACATGAGTTAAAAAAGCCAGAATTAGTCCAAAGGCTATTTTTCTTCTGTAGTCCCCTGGCCATGATGTTAAAAAAAAGCAATGGTATATTTCATGAGTAAACCAGGTACTGGGATTTTTTTCTGCCATACAAACACAGTAAAAGGCAAAATGACTGTGTTAGATTATTTAAAAGAAACCCATACAATTATTTCTGAGCATTTGATCAGAAAAAATGTCAGTTATGTTTGAGGAATCTAAACCCTGCTTGCTACAGTGTGGGTGAATTCTCTCTTGCTGTGATTAAATACCTTTTTGGGGAAAAAAAAGCACTGTGCAGGAAAAACACTGGCTACAGTATTAAAATGCTGCTCACAACAGTAATAAAATCCCAGTGGTATAACATAAAAAAGACAAAGCCTATTTTGGGATGCAATTAATGTTTTTTATACTTTTATAAATAAATTGTTTGTTTTATTTTACTTGACTATGGTTTATAATGTAAGGCTTTCACTTGTAACCAAGTATTTTTGTGAAATTGCTACTTTTACTTTAGTAAAAGTACTTCCTCCAGTGCTGTCAACCTTTCATTAATTGGCTGCAGTTTGAAGCAGAGAGAAGCCAAGACATAATTTGAACAAAGACTTTTTAGCTGGCCAAAGAATCCACATTAATGGGCAGTGTCACTGAAAACAAATACAGCATGATTAGTTCGAACAAGATTGAATTACAAAAATTGCACTGTGGTATGTGAACATCATACCAGCCTATCAGACAGGTTTCAAGATTAGACCATTTGGATTCCACTGCATATCTACTTCCCTTTCATTATGACCCAGCCACAATGGTGCCAACAGCTACCCCATTATTATAGTATCAACACTGCTGATATCTTATAGGATGACTGATGAGTAGCCAGCATGACTCTAATGCAAGCATTTGCACAAACAAGAAATTGACCCATCAATGCCCAATGACTAACACAGGAGTAAAAACTCAAACAAAACAATTAATATAACTTTATACAATACCTTATTCTGGATGGTATCAGTCCAGAAGATCATATTGAGGTTGTAGTGAAAGTCCACTCCCACTGCAATCCCTCTGTTCTGTGAATTAACTAAAGTGTGCAGATTGTTGCCATGGATGTCACCTATTAGCAAGTCTCTGCCATTAGAAAATATCAAGGAAGGGACGCCAGCTGCAAAGGAAACACAATACAAAAACTAACAAAAGAATGCACACACAGTTTTCTCACTATAGCCGAAGACAGAGAGGTCAGCCTCTCAGACAACCCTCTTTCAATGTTACACAAAGGCTAGAGACAAACTAAAACATTTAGAACACAAGAATGAATCACAAAGAACCTCAGACACTCTGTACAGAAGTTCCCAAAAAGGAGAGGTGTCTATGCTAATAAACCTCACCTGACTAGATTATTCAAACCTTCAGAATTTGAACATTTGTTATGTAGTATAAACTGTTTAAATAGAGAGGAAGTGACACTCACTCGAGGCATCAGCTCTACAGTATCTGTGCTGCTCCAGGACGTAGCCTTCTCGACAGCTGCAACGATGGGAGCCGATCCGGTCCTCACACAGCTGGTCACACACACCCCACATGGAACAGTCGTCAAAATCTTCAAACAGAAATCAAAATCAACAAATGAGGATTAAACACGTAGTATTTGATTTGAGTACACAAACACATAAATGGACAGAAGAGCTGAACCTCAACCTGATCTGTTTCACTTACAGTTGTGGGCAAGTTTACATACGCTCATCATGGACATGAACATCATGGTAATTTTGGGCTTGTAATGATTTCCTTGAACCGTTCTTTTTCCAGGGTGGAATGATTTTGTCTAATCTGCACAGGTTCAACGTATGCATACAGGCTCAAATATATATGTACTTAACTTAAATCTTTTAAAAAGTGGTGCTGAAGGTTCTAGAATGTCTTTTAACTTCTCATTAGTGATCATTGGAGTGACCAATACCCAGAACAACGGGAATCATAGATTGACTTGGGAAGATCTCTTGGAGCCATTTTTAAAAAACTGCAGATTCCAAGATCATTGGTTCAAACAACCGTCTATAAGTTCAAGTTACACAGACGTGTCACCACTTTGCCAAGGTCTGGAAAAATACCCAGACTACCACCCTCAGATAAGAGGAAATTGGTTAGGATGTTCAGGAACAACACAGGAACCACCAAGGCTCAAGCCTGCCCTGAAGTGAAAGCTGCTGGAACACCAGTGTCAATGTCAACAGAGAAGTGAGTTTTATATCACCATGGACTGAGAGGGTGTTGACCAAGAAAGAAGCCCCTGCTCCAAACTTGACACCTTCAAGCATGACTGAAATTTGCAGCTGTCCCCATGGACAAGCCAAATGCCTTCTGGAAAAAGGTTTTATGGTCAAACGAGACAACGATCAAGCTATTTGGCCACAATGACAACAGGTACGTTTGGAGGAGTAAAGGTGAGGCTTTCAAACCTAAGAACACAGTAACAACTGTCAAGCATGGGGGTGGTAGCATCATGCTCTGGAGCTATTTTACAGCCACTGGTACTGGTACATTGTACAAAGTCAACAAATTAATGATGGAGTACTACCTCCAAATTCCTCAATATCATCTCAAATCAACAGCTAGATGGCTGAAACTTGGACACAATTGGTTGTTCCAACAGGACAATGATCCCACACACATCAAAATTGTTTTTTGAATTAATAAAGCAGGCTTCTGAAATGGCTTTCCCAAAGCCCAGAACTCAATCCTATTGAAAATGTGTGGACTACGTTTGAAAGCCGGGTCCATGCCAGGAAACCAATCAATTTAAATGAACTCTATCAATTCTGCCAAGAAGAGTGGTCAAATATACAGCCAGAATTATGTTGGAAACTTGTTGAAGGCCACACAGAGCGTCTGGCGCAATTTGCCAGTCGATATTTAACCAAACCATTAGTAGGGTATACTGACCCATAAACGGAGCAAAAGTAAAACACTTCTGTTATGGTGGAAAGCATAAAAAAATCTCAACTCACACATACCATTGTCCTGATAGAGAAGCTAGTAAAGGCTACATTTATATACATATATATATACCTATACATGTGCGACTGTTGTTGCTGTTGACAACGTATCCAGAAGGACAGGAACAAGTACCGCCATCAGGAGAACTGTGGCAATGATGCTCACAGCTCAGGGAGGCACATCTCCAGATACCTGACCAACAAAGAAACCTGACTGGTGATATATTCTTGAGTGACACTGTTTGTGAGATTAAATGTCCAAATGTATACTTAACAAGGCACACTGATTGTGTTGATACTAACTGCAGTTGCGTCCAGCAGTGGTGTTAGTTTCATCCTCTCCATCTGGACAGTGAGGTGTCCCGTCACATAGCTTATCCATGGGGATGCACAGGCCAGAGGATGGACAGGGCCACTCTCCTGGGTAACACTCCCGCTGTACATTATCTGTACATAAAAAGAAATTCACCCTCTTTTTACATAGAAAATAGAAGCAACTATAAGAAACATTGCAGAAGAAAGTTTTCAAGGTGGTATAGCTGTTGGGAATAAAAAGATATTCAGTGGTTCTGATCTAAAGAGAATTGTGGCTGGGACATGGTCCAGGAAATGGCTGTCACTTTAAATTGACGTAAGGGAGTGGAGCTTTGAGGGGGTCACATGGGGGCTCAGAGAGCTTCTGCAGCCCATCCTTTAAAAACACACACTCTTCACAGCCATGTGGAGGAATTCTAAAGCACTTTGGGGGGGCTGCACAATCTTGTGCCACAAAGAGCCGTTTGAATACCACACTTAAGGGAGCACAGGCATAGTATCACTCTAAGCCAAACCAACCATGGAGACTAAAGATGAATCAGGTTTACACAGCTCCAGTTCTTACCCCTTTCATTGCTATTTGCCCAGCTAAAGCACCAAGGCTTCTCATCCTAATTTTACAAATAAACATGGCTACTGTATACATACCACAGCCTTTTTCATCTGCGTTATCTTCACAATCATCCTCTCCATCACAAAGCCAAATTTGATGGATGCAGCGGCCACTGGGACACGTGAAGTAGTTCCCTCTACATGTTGGATATGCTGCAGAGTAAGGGGAGGGTAAGATTTTTGTTTATCTGCACAAAAATAAGAGTCATTAGACTGAAAGTGAAGGTGACAGCGACAGGAGCCACATACTGCAGTTAAGCTCATCGCTTCGGTCTCCACAGTCATCGTCGTGATCACAGACATAGCGTTGAGGAACACACATTCCATTATGACATGAAAACAAGCCCGCATTGCAGTGCTGTGCTAAAGAAAACACAGTAGAAAGAGGGGGGAAAAGGTCTTGTTTTAATGTTTTGTGTCACGCTTGTCATTACATTTTGGGAATGCTCAAAGAAGCATTAACACCAGAATTGAGTGGCTTCTTACTGCAATTTGCCTCATCAGAGCCATCACGGCAGTCGAGTATCTGATCACATCTCTGCGTCCGGTTGTAGCAGGCCCCGTTGGCACACCTCAGCTGCGTACATTCAGGATAATCTGGAAGATTAACCCATCATCAGGCAAACATTATGCATTTAAATCAGCCTGACAACTGTGCTCTTTTCAGTCTTTAACACATGAAAAGCTCCGTGAATAGGAGGGATAAGAGACTAACATTTAACAGCAGCACCATAGCACCAGCAGTTGCCACAGCATTCTTTATGCAATTGTGAGATTACCACCGTGTGCAGTGCTGTGAGTCTACCATGTCGGCACAATAATGGCATAGCAGCTGAACTTCAGCTTGACTAATCCACCAAAGAATCTGCAATCAACCTCTGACAACAAGAAGCATATTGTGGTCCATTCTGTCAGTCAGCGAGCCTCTTAATCTTAACAAATTGATTAAAATGCCATAGAAGCCCGAGATTTTTTTTTAAAAAAAAGGGGGGAAGCCACCTTAGAGAAGACTTACGGCAGTTTCTCTCATCAGACCCATCTGAGCAGTCGGCCAAATGGTCACATCGGTACCCTCCTGGGATGCATGCACCATTGCTGCAGCTGAATTGGCCACTGGTGCATGTCCTTCCAGCTGGGAAGAGTTAAAAAGTTTGTATTCACTTATATGCAGTTCAAATTTCATTTTCTTGTAGATAAAAGGAAATCATCAATTTCCTTAACTGCTTCAGTCCCACAGACTATTTGGGGGGTCGTTCTTAAACATTTCATTGTTCAATCCGAGAACAAGAATTTAAATAATGTCAAATATTTCATTCTAAATAGCTTATTGGTTGTTTTAGTTAAACATCCAAAAGCTCCTCTTTTAAGTTGATAATAATGTAATATACTTACGGCAGTGTTGCCTCTCATCTGAGCCATCCTCACAGTCTTCCTCATCATCGCACACCCATATGTTTGGGATGCACTCGCCATCACTCAGACACTGGAAATGACTGCTATCACACGTTACCTGAGCTGTGGGACACAGCATTTCATTATTTACACCTGCTGCATGAAATTCACAAGTAGAAACTTTCCTACTGATCAAGTACAGTTTTGAATTGCTTGTACTTTACTTGTGCTCAACTATAACAGCATTAAAGTTACTAACTACTTTACAGAAACGTCAATGGGTAAAATGTAATAAATGCAGTGTTTGAGATTCAACCACACAGAAGTACTTTATCACAATATATTATAGGATGCTTCATTTTTTCCACCACTGCAAACACTCACATCTAACAAGCATTACATATATGAAATATTCAAATTCTCTTAGATATCATATTGGCAAAAAATGTAATTTAATAAGTAACTCACGGCAGTCACGTTCATCAGAGTCATCGACACAGTCTGATGTCCCATCACAGTGCCAGTCACCAGGGATACATCGACCTGTCCCGCAGCGGAACTGCCCCAATTCACATCCTGCACATAATCACAAATTTGATTTCATTTTCATTTTTTTTCCTAAATGTGTTTCCCATTTTAATTTTAGTTTTAATCCTGTTTCCAGAAAGTTTTAATCCTTTCCAGAAAATAAAAATGAATGACTTATCGAATGCAGTATTTTATATGTTTATTGAAAAACTTGGCACAGGAAGGGAGGGAGGGCTTGTTCTGATATAGTCTGTTGCAAAGCGCATTGATGAGCCTTGGAGACAAGCGTACCAGCCATCCAACTGACAGTTACACAATCTTCACTGCACTCTTCACAAGATTCCTTTTGATGTTCCCACTGAGTGGCAATGGTAGAGATAAGGTACTACGGCTCTACCTTCCCTGACGTTTTCCAGGAGAGATTGATTCAAGCAGCGCAGTTCAGAGACAGAGCACTCCATCAGACCCGTTCAAATAGGAATGCGCAATTCTGATGGGCTCTTTGACAGCCTGATTTATGGTGCACGCTTTTCCTGTCCAGTCTGAAATGTAATTGGAATAAATAGTGGTACTGGGTGGTACCGCAACCATTTCAACCCAAATTCTTCACGAGAGGAAGTGTGAGGTGGTGATTGGTGGTGCATGCTTAGGGTTAGGGGTCTGTCTCTGTCCTGTCTTAGCCAGCATTTTTGAAAACATTCTTGCTCCTTGATCAAATACCTTAAAAGAATTTAAAAATATAGAGATTAAAATCTAGTGCTGTAGTAACCTATACCATGCCTTACAATTTCACAATAGCAGTTTTGACCAGAAAGAAATATTTTTAGGACTCCATTCAGCTCTAGCTGAGTGAAAAGGTGCCTATAAGCTCAGAAAAGACAACAGCCAGTTAAGTGATGGTAATAAATGCTACGTAAAGGAAACGCAGAGTATATTTAGAGCCAAGAGTTTATCATTCAATCCATCATTAAAGCAATTATGTACTCATTTAATGTTAGATTGCTTCCACTGCAGTTGTTTGGTCACTGCCTGTGTTTCTGCACTCAAATCTTCATGTAGTTGCTTTCTTTTCTCCAATTAACTGCTTTACAACCAACTCAAAAAAAGGGCTGCATTTTTAACTCTGCCAGCAGCTATCCAGGAAGCAAACCTTTTTTCCTGCTCAGTTTACTAATGATAAAATTGCTCACACACTGCTCAAAGGAGGTCGTTGTTGCAAGGCAATGATCCCAGAGGTTTCAGCCTCATCTATAGCATGTGTTGGATACAGGACACAAGTAGCTAAGAGACTAAATCTATTAAGTAAAAATAAACTATTTACCCTAATAAGAAGAAGTGCATTCAGTACAGTGACTGAATAGCTGCCCATACAGAACGTGAGTTTCCAGAACATAAAAAAATAAATAAATAGTGACAATAAAGATATTATTGTTATTTTTTTTATGTGAATGTTAATGTGATCTCATCAGTGGAAACATTTGAAAAGAGGCTTTAAAAAAGTGACTTAATAAAGATGTATAGACTGCAAATGTGGTTTGTAAAAGTTCACCTATGTACACTTTGTAATTACTGGTACTTATTTCTATTTTATTTAACCTTATGCTTTCTGTCAGAGATTTAAAAACTCTCCTTACTTATCTAAAGAATTGGGACACTACGTCTAGGACTGTAAAAGCTCGAGATGTGTATGGAAGCTATGAACGCAGCCCAACACTGACACCTTAAAGCCCCGTATGCCAGGAAGAAACCAATCTACTGGAAGCTTTCAAATGCAGCTGGTGTTTCCTGACAGCATTATTTCTGGGAAAGGTGACAGATACTGAAGCTGAACCTTTAACAGCGCTATCTTGTGTTAGGGTTCTTCTTACGTTCTCAAAAGAATGTCCTTTTAAATCCTTAAATTCTCCTTTTGAACTGACAGAGTCAGTCAAAATTAAACAAGGAGGAAGCAAAGGTGCCATTAAGAACAATTTTCTTAGGTGTGGGGGGGGGGTGATGAGTGTTTTTGAATAAAAGTTTTAGCTGAGGCTTTTGTGTACTGTTGTTGTTGTTTTCCTTTCCCCTTCCTTCTGGTTTTATCTTTTCTAATTAGCAACTTAAACCCACAGCAGGAAAGAGCGCTGCTCTCACTGAGGATAAAGATAAGAATGCACAACAAAGAAGCGCAGTAGTGGAATTTTCCTTAGAATGAAGCCCCCCAAATGCCTTAAATCCCACTGTGAAATTACAATGGCACAACAGAGGTGTGAGCAGTGATGCAAACTCCTAACTTGAAGTGTCAACCTAAAACAAGCAGAGGACAGTAAGCCTTACTCCCTGAGCAAAGCTAGAACCAAAGTAAAGCATCCTCTATGCCACCTTCTCAAAAAAAGAAAACACCTGTCAGTCCACTGCTGTTGAAACATCTCTTTCTTACCATGCGACCTCAAAAGAGGTCTGCAGGCTTTCATCGGTGCCGTCTTGTTTTGGTGCAACCCTCTGCATTCAATGAATGTGTGCGGAGAAAAGTTGAGAAAACGGCCGCTGACAGCATGAAACACTGGTCTCGTCCATGCTGTCAGAGCGAAGTGCTGCTGCCCATTTCATATGGAAATCAATGCAGCAGAATGCAGTCAATTGCCAAACAAGTGACTTTGGCTCTTACTGCTACACTCAAAAACGGCTAAAAACTGAGGGGCTTTGGCAGTGGCATGTGAACAAAAGGAAGGCATAAATAGGGTGAGGAATAAAGCCTTTGTCTGGTTGGAACTGAGGAATTCTCAGCTTTTTGATGCATGCCTTAACAAAACAGTAGGTGAAAGGAATCATAAATTAAGTTGTCACAACGCAATAACACAGCTACTGGACATCTTATTTCTCCTCTGTGCTGTGAGTCACAGCTCATGAGCAGCTGGCTGGAGGCTCAACTCCATCCTCTGTGTCTTTAACATGGACTGGGGGAGCTACAAAAAGGATTTGCTCTCAATTTGTGTCAACTGTGTTCCAGTTTCTAATGCAATGTTACTGTTGCACTCGGATTTAGGCTCCTACACCGGAAAGACGCTTGGCCATGAGGGAGGTTTAAGGTGCACGTGCTGGCCGAGTTTGTGCGTCTTGAAAAGTTTGAACAAGAAGGAAAACATTTATATTGACGTCATTCCAGACTGAAACTAAAAATAGGTTTCAGTCTGTAATCTAAGCCTTACAATTACATGTTGTTTGTTAGCATATTGAAATAAAATCATTTATAACATCATTAATGTTTTTCCTGTGCACTCAATCTATTAAGCTTTCCTGGGAAATGATTATTGGAGAAAACAGCTTAACTTGCTGACAAACCACATCCAGAACAGCAGAAATGGCAGAAAATAGTTAATAAACCAGCACCATGAAATCTTCTCCCACTGTCCCATTAGCTATTAATGCCAGAGTAAGCATTCAGAAGTAGTATCAAGCTCAAGGCCTGGGTAATGTTTTCCAGAAGGTCCTGGAAGAAACAGTTATCAAACTAAAGGATTTTTGTGGAGGATCACAAATAGATTAGAAAGTACCCCCCACCCCCCCTTGGTAAAACAAGCTACCACCAAGCTTATATTACAAGTGACAAGGCAGTGGTCATCCAAAAATCAGGTTAAAAATAAATGAATGTTATTTAAGCAGTTAACTAATCCGAGCTAATGATCGACACGCACATGCTGACTGAGTCTGCTGGATGTCTGCTGTTTTTCTCGAGTCATCATTTTCTGCCCTTCAGCTGTCATCAGCAAAACTCATCTTCGAGTTGCCCGCAGCTGCCAAGATTCAAAGGAAATGCCAAGTGAATTGTTAAAATGCTACAGTCTCAGTGTTTTACAGTACGGTTATATTGTCTTTTTGGTATGGGCAGGCCCCATTTTCTGCCTTTTAGCCAGTGAGGAAATAGGTCTAGGATATTTCATAAGAGTGAATAAGAAAGCTGTAGCATTGGCCTTACTTATGGTACTTTTTTTTAACTCAAAACTGTTCCCCTCTTGGTTAGAAATGATTCCTTTCTGCAGCAGCTGCAGTGTAATTAGTTGCTCGATTCACACTAAGGAGCTTACATACAGTACTAAGGGTTGAGCAAAAAGAAAGCAGATTACAATTTGAGAAGCAAGATCTAACTGGGCTCCTAACACAACAGACAAGCATGAGACTGTCACGTATAAAGAGCGGTATGTGAGCTTTTTTTCCTTTTTCTTGTCTGTCTCTCGTCCTCACTCTTACATTAGAAAATAAAGCTGGAATCTGAGCCGAATCGGTGGTTTTGCAGCGTAAAATCTGCTCCACTGAATGAGATTTGTACCAGTGGCCCACAGTCCTCGCAGATTGCCTGTAAGTCACATGCTCTTTTCTGTTACCTAGCAACAGTAAAGCTCAGGCAAAAGTTCTTCAAGAGAACTTCCAATCTGTGTGAGGAAGGCTTTGTGTTCAACCTTTAAAGTAATACTATGTGGCAAAACATTCAGCCCTACAGACAGAATGACTTTAACTACCTTCTACATTAAAAAAAAATATATATACAACATCAACCTGGATGCAGGCACTAAAACAAAGGCTTTATGCATCAATAAAAAGATTATTCCCACCTCTTTCTGCTTTTTGAATTCCATCAGACATAATTAAATTTCAGTTTTCTATTAATTTTCTTATGTGCAACAAGTGCACTGCAGGCCAACAGTTCCTGCAGTTCCTCAATGAGTCATTCAGCTAACATCCTGTGTGGACAGGAAAAAAAGTAAAAAAAAAAAACAAAAAACAGATCTTACCATCAGAATGGTGCCATGTAACACAGCACATAAGGACAAGAAGGAGTTTAGGAAGCAGTGCTCTCCACATCCTGGCTGGTCCGTCCAGCTCCGCTGCGCAGATGGAGGAGCTGTAAGGACTGGGGCTGGGATGCTGTTGCTTTCCTCTGTCTTTCTTGGCCCGCTAGTTGATGAAAAGGGGCGTGCACAAAGGCCAAGACGGCCGCTCCCCCAGCCCAGCCTCGGCCCTGAGGATAAATCCCTCCGGGCCCCGGAATCTGCATAATGCCGTGTAAGGTCCGACTCGTCTCGAGTGCCAGTGATTTCTCACTCTCAGCGGGCTATCACTGTGATTTTTGGGGGGAGTGAAATGGGTGCCGACTGGTTCTTGAAAGAAAAATAATGCATGTGTAGCCAAACAATTAAATTAAACATGCAACTACAAAAAGGCTTTCTATTAGGACGTCCAAGAAGGCCCAGGCAAACAGCGTAATCCCAGTATGGTTGGGTAGAGTTCGCGCAAAGACCATTTTCTGGCATACATGACGATAAAAATGCACTTTGGTAAGAGTCTTTGGTGCTTTGCAAAAAGGGGTCAAACCTTTTCATTAAATTATTTAATAGTACGCTAAAGGAATTCTAGTATAATAAGTTTCCAAAAAGTAAATAAAACTTACACACCACAGAAAAATGCTATCAGAACGTAGCATTATAAAATAAATTTTTTTAAAAAGAGACTAGAACACTTGGTTACGCGGCTGCTCCTAACTAGGGTGGCGGCTGCTAAGAAGCTCAACAGCGTCCTCATGCGGCCGAAGAGTGGCACTCGCACAGTCAGCGGAGGGGACGGCTCAAAGAGTGTTGCCATTATCGACCGAGTAACCAAAACTTGAAAAATAAATTCAGCTGAAAGTGGAAGCGAAGTTGCTTAAGTTTGTAGGGTATGTACTCGACATGGCGGCTGCACAGAGCAATGCAGAAAAATCCATGAAGGCGGAGGACACCGCGGTGGAG
>VUQK01038957.1:0-20322 GCA_015106715.1 Bujurquina vittata
TCTAGATCAGCCGTTTAATGGCACCGGAACCCAGCTAATGATGGTGCGCTGCACTGTGCAGCATAGTGTGAGCTTTAGCGTTGTCGGGAGGAAGAGAAGAGGGTCTGGAGAGTGCAAGCACTATGCTCACTGTAGTTTAAACCTGTGTGATTGTAGGTAGTGTTGGCTTGAAGTTAAAACTTGTGTGCGTTCAGTAAAAAGTGAGTATTAGTCCCAAGTTCTCCATGTAGCTGTAGTGAGTGTTTGCATTTGTAATTAGTTAATAATCGCTTTATCGCGGCCGCATTTTTACCGCGAGTAAATGTAGCGTGCGTACTGGCACGCCTAGCGGCCCAGATAGTGAGTGCAAAGCATGTGTAGATTGTCAGTACTGTTCGTATAATTCCTGTGTGTTCTGCTTGGGGTGATGTACAGAGGTGACCTTGGTACACCTGTCATAGTTAAGTGCATGGAAGCTAAGGCTGTTAATTACACCCAATATACAGTATGTTAAACAGGACTAGGCTGGAATTATGCTACAAGCTAATTTGCATGTGATTAGAATCTATATCAGTCCATGGATAGTTATGTTTATATTTCTTCTTACTTTCAGAACCACACAAACACACACTCACCCCCAGTATCCATCCATACCCCCATAGATCTATGTTCTCCATACCTGTTGTTATTCCATTCCTACAATAAATCTGCAGTGACAAACACTCTGGACTGTGCACTCTAATCGATGCCCCTCAGTGGCCACATCTACAGTTGAACTCAGTCAGTTAGTAAATGTCCCACAGAACACATACTTTATTTATCATATAGTCTATTCATATTTCTTTCTATTAGCTGGCAATCAGGAGTAACAGCCACACAAACCTCATTATCAACTTGCTAAGTTAACCCGAGGTTTCCTCTCCATATTCACATGAACGTGTTTTTAGCAGCGTCAGACCATGCACAATGATGGCAAGATGGCATCATCATGGCAAGAGGAAAAGTACTGTACAATAGTATTAAAACTGCTGCATGAATGTGTGAACACTTTAAGTGCTTTGTTCAGTAAGGCTGGGAAATATAAATAAATTAATATTTATTTATATTTTATTTATTTATTTATTTATATTTTTATATAGACCTTGTCACTGCAGCCGACTTCTCAGATCATCTGATGAAGGGCTCCCATTTGTTCCATGCTCTTACTTTAAAACCAGAAGCAATTGTTCTTTTGTAGTGCCCGAACTTTGCAACAGTCTGTCGGATCGTCTGAATCGGTGATTTGTATTAAACAACTGCTGAAAATTTTTTTGTAGGTTAGCTTTCCCTTAATCTGTGTATGCTGGAATGTATGGCCATGTGGTTGATTATGTGTCTGTATGTTGGAACATAGATACTTGTCTTTAATGTGTGGCTTACATTTAAACTGTGAAGCATTTTGTAACTTTTTGTTTTGAAAAGTACTATACAAATAAAGTTATTGTCTACTATTATATTATTTTGTTACTATATTAATATAGCATGAGGTTCAGTTAACCTTGCACAAAAATAGCTGGTAGAAACCTCCTTCAAAGAGCCACTTTTTTACATACTTTGAGTACATTTCAGAGCCTGTACTTTTTCAGTTTTACTTGAGTAAAGAAGTTGAATCAGTACTTCAACTTTTACCAGAGTATTTTTTTTAACATATGTATCTTCAACTTAAGTAAAGAATGTCTGTACCTTTGCCACCTGTGCTTTACATTTTGACTATTGCCACATATGTATCCAATTCACAAAGATGTGCTGTTTTGAAGATGTTTAGAGGCTTCTGATGATACAGTATATGCTATCACTGCTTAACCAGCCAAAAAACATTTTCAAAGAAAGCACATGCTAATAAGTGTATGTGTGTGTGTGTGTGTGTGCGTACGTGCGTGCGTGCGTGTGTGTGTGTGTGTGTAAGGGGCGTTACTCGATGCTGATAAGCCAGCTGGAGGGCCACACTGATAAGCAGTCATGTGGTACAGCATATATGTAAGCATGTTAGTATGTAAGCATGTTATTCATAATTACATCATCTGGAGTGTATATATGATGCTACAAATACATGAATCTTTCAGTTACTCTATTATACAGTTTATACTATAACTGCAAGTAAAGCAAGAGATTTAAATGTATTTTTAAAAGACTTTATAATATAATATAAAAGGATGTGGTTCTCCAGAAAGAGATTGAGGCATCTCTCTCTGGAGATAGAAAAGGTGGGGCTAAAGGCAACTCACACTGGAGGGGTACGCACTGTATGGTAGTTTCTTATCCAACACATTCATTTTTACATTGTCTAACAACTAAATCTCAACAACTTTTCTGCTTTGTTTTTATTAGCATGCTTCATAATGACATTTTCACGTGCTCTGATGTGTCCACTCTTGGCAGGCAGTAAAACTGGTAAGAAATATTTATTTGTTGGTTAACAGACAAAAAAGAAATATTCTGAATGTACACTCTGGCTCATGTGTCATGGAGGAGAAATTGTTGCCTGGGCAAAGTGCTAAGAGGCTTTATAATAACTAAAGTAAAATAAATGAAGAATAACAAGTTTGTTAAATGAAAAATTTTAAAGTGGTTCAGATGTTTGCAGGGGACACCTTATTCCACGTTTTCTTTTGTTGAAGAGTATCCCGTCATATTTTGCTGCTATATCTTGTGAAGATCTGTGTTTGTACCAGATCTACTGAACATATTGCGATTCAGGGAACCTTGTCTTATGAATAGTTTTTTAAAAAAAGACCTTGCAATCACTGCTTTGTAGTTTGTTTTCAGGAACTAGATGCATGTGTGAGATTTCTGTTTCTGGAATAAGCAGGATCTCTTCAAATGTTCCTCTCCCTTTCTTAATGTTTGTTAAGATATTTGGCCTTTTTGCCTTTATTAGATAGTGTACAGTGAAGAGAGACAGGAAGGTGGAGAGATAGGGGAAGACACAGAGCAAAGGGCCACGGGTCAGACACAAACCCGGGCCGCCTGCACCACAGCCATGCAGCATACATGATCACCTACTCACCCACCACCTGGTGCCCTCCCTTTTCCTAATATTTAGCTAAATACAAACTGAGATGTATTGCTGAAATCACAGACCTCTTTATCATCTGTTTCGTAAATGAATCACTTATTAAATAGGAAAATGAATTTAACAAAAAAGAATACCGTAAGATATATTTTAGGAGAGTGTGAGGATGGGTGTCTGTCATGGTTCCAGCATTTTTAAATCTGGAAGTGTTGGCTATGGCATTTTCAGAATGTACTTCTTTGTACTTAATATATAAAATTTTTGGAAGGGTGTTATTAAGCAATCATGTTATTGATCTGGCCCATTTGAGCAGCACGCTGGGGCAGTGGTTAGCATTGCTGCCTCTGAAAGACCTGGGTTCAATTCCACCTTGGCCCAGGCCCCTCTCTCGCTCCTTCTGTGGAGTTTGCATGTTCTTCCTGTGTCTGCGTCCCACAGTCCAAAGACATGCACTTACTGGATAGGTTAATTGGCTAGTCTAAAATGCCCATAGGTGTGAATGTGAGTCTGGATGGTTGCCTGGCTCTCTGTGTTGGCCCTGCAAAAGGCTGGAAAAAGGCTCTACAGGGTGTACCCTGCCTCTTGCCCTATGTCAGCTGGGATAGGCTCCAGCCCCCAGGCAACCCTGAACAGGATAAGCGGAAGTAGATGGATAGATGGCCCATTTGCGGTCAAATTAGGCTGTATGCAGCATGATTCCTTGGCTTCAGTCTTTTTCTAAAGGTTATTTGATTTTGTGTTAGGACCGGGGCCTCTGCCAGGTTTTCCCACTATATGTTTAGGTGCACCAGGTCTGTCCAGCTCCCTGCTCTGCCACTTGATCCAGTTCACCACTGTGGTCAGTCTCCAGAATATAAGCCGGATTACAAACTTGATCATTGACCCGTGATCTAGGGTGTTGTGTAGTTAAACATGCACTTATGGACATCCTTATGTTTGAACATGGTGTTTGTGATGGACAGATTGTGATTTGCACAGAAGTCCAATAACAGAATACCACTTGGATTCAGATTAGGCAAGCCCCTTTAGGCCTCTCTGTCACTACCCACGTGAGAATTGAAGTCTCCCAGTAGGATGACAGAGTCACTAGCTGAAGCACCCTTGAACACTCCACCCAGCGACTCCAAGAAGGCTGGCTACTCTGAACTCATTTGACGCATAAGTGCAAATGACAGTTCCCTGACCTGAAGGCAAAGGGGAAACAATCCTCTTGCCAATTGGTGAAACTCCAATGTATTGGCAGCAAACGTGGAGAGATACAAGGATACCATCTCCAGGAGACTGCCTCCAGAGCCCAAGCCATGCATTGAGGTGACCCCGACTAGCTGATATCTTTCAATCTCACGCACTAGCTCAGGCTGCCATCCAACACACACTGCAGATAACCCCCACGGTGCCTCCTACGGGTGGTAGGCCTACAGGAGGGTGGGCCCATGTCTTCTCTTTGAGTTGCGCCTGGCTTTGCCCCATGGGCTAAGGCTCACTATAAGGCACTCTTCTATGAGCACCCTCCCCAGGCCTGGCTCCAAGGTGGGGCATCAGCAGCCCTATTCTGGACAAGTTGAACTGTTCCCATGGGGAACCTCATAGGGGTTGTTTGAATTTTAAACTAACTAATGATTAGTAAACAATAGTAAACTTAGTATGACAGCACGTTCCTTCCTGTTCTGTTACAATCAGTTAATTCTAGTAGAGGTATGTCATTATCCTCTTTACTTTAACTTAATTGTGATGCTAATGTCGTAGCCTTCAAAACATTTTCTTGCTTAGATCATTACTGTCCCAAACAGTGCAGGAAAAGGATGACATAAATTCTGTTTTGTTTCAGGTTAAAACCACATTATGACTGAATCAGAAACCTTGGGGACAGGGGAGCATCCACCACCCTACATAATCTTTCTGGTGGTTTTCCTCTTCTTCCTCACGGGACTGCTGGGCTTCCTTATCTGCCACCTCTTGAAGAAGAAGGGCTACCACTGTCGAACAGACGTGGAGGATGAGGAGGAGGAGGAGAAGCTTGGAGAAAATGCAGATGGTGGGTTGAGGGGGAAAATCTAATTAAGGAGATCAATTAGCAGAAGGTTTAAGATTATTTTGCATGTGACAACAAATATGTTTTTGTCATTTTTTTACTAGATTACTTTAAGAGAACTGTGTGTAATGTATATGATCCAGCAATTTTGATATTTATGACAGTCTATGTGTAACATAAATAATATATTTTAAAAGAGCCCAATAACCCAAATGGTAAACATGGGAAAAACAAACCACAAGTAAGCCAGCACTCTTAGAGTACTATAAGGTCTTGAAGATAAGATAGAGCCTGATTATCCAAGACATTGTATGTGAGAAGAAGAATTTTAAATTCTATTCTGGAATTAACAGGGAGTCTAAATCTTGACAGACAATTCAGAGTGGAGCCCCAGAGGTAGTTGGTTGGCATACTTTCCACGTTCTGGCAGGTCCTGCATCCTGGTCCATATCTTGACTTTCACTCTCTTTTTATCACTGTTTTGGTTACAATAATGATTGTAGCATATTTATATACTGTTTATATGTCTGTATGCACCCTACCTCGTCTTTAACAGCTGGGCCACTCTGAACAAAACTTTGCACAGACATCGTCGCACATCAGTTATCAGTTATTAGCATCTATATGTTTTTTTTTTTAAAAAAAACATTTATTATAAATGACCTGTACAGGGTGTACCCTGCTATTTGCCCTTTGACGTCTCCCCCCACAACCCTGAAAAGGATAAACAGAAGAGAATGAATGGATTTGTTATAAATCCCAATTCTTTTGATTTTTTTATATATACACTGTACTGTACTCCTGTCAATGCGATTTTATGTTCTCTGTTTGCGTTTTATTTTCATGTTTTTCAGTGTACGTTGCCCACACATATTTATGGTGTCACAGTAAGCTGTCACACAAAGTATTTCTGCCACTCCAAAAAAGCAGTTTCTGTCCACCGCAAGACGGACGGGCACATAAAAGACAAAACCTGCTATCAATATTGCTGTCTGTCTTTGGCCACCTGTTCCTCAGCAACTAAAGGCCACATACTGTCATATACATTTTTGATTGTTTGATATGGTGCATTGTTCCACCATAAGGAAAGGAAATGTTGTGATTTTTGTTTTGTTTTTTTAATCACAAGAACTTCCTGCTGGCAAATATCCTGTTTTCGTCCTGCACAAAATGCACATCGAACGTGAGGACAATCTACAGGAAAAAGCATGGTGTAAATCATTGATAATAACTCTGGTTTTACTTGTAATGTAAAGTCCAACACACACTGCATATGTATCTATATACCAGTTTTTTATTGTGTATCAACACAATAAAAAACTGGTACATAGTTTGAAGTTTGTTCTTTCGACTCATGTTGAAATGGAGACTCAGTGAGCCAGCGTCCTGCTGCTGCGTCATTTTAATTTGACAATGTAACTTTGGCTCATCATCAAGAGCCACAACTTTTACATGACTCATAGTTATTTGAAGTCATGTTATGATAAAAAAAATTCTGATTGAAAATAAAGGACTGTGAAAATGTTTCAGTTTTAAGTTATATAATACAGAGGAACAGAGACAGGAAGTGTTTTTTATCTGGTTATCTCTTTACTGTTTTCTTTCACTTTTTTTTTTACCTCTTCAGAAATACACACAGTTATGCTTAATTGTGTTCTTCTTTTGAGAGTGCATCACAGTCACTCATGCACATTAACATGAATTGCCTATGCTAATGTAAATATGGGCATTCATACACAGGTAAATGTACAGGCACATGGATACAAAATCCAAACAAACAAGACAATGCGCTCTCCAAGAAATATTTGCCTACACAAATTTCCAAATCTTTTTTTTTTAATGTGTAGTGATATTTAGAAAGTACTCATGACTATCACTGTTCAGTGAGAGCCACAAATAAAATGTAATGTTCCTTCATTACTTTTGTCACAATTTGAACATTTTAAGTCAGTTTAAGCTGCAGTGCAATTCTGTAAAGCATTTGGCTTAAATTATTGCATTTTCTAGAAGCTATTAGTAATGTGTTTTTCTCTGTTTCAGATGACGATGACGAGAATCAGGATACAGTGGAACAGATTCTCAAATGTATCATTGAAAATGAAGGTGACAATTTATTTTAGTTTAAAATTCAACTTTATATAGCTTTAGCTAATCTAATCTTCAGCTGTTTTCTAATTTAGCTCTTCCCATCATATATATTTTGATGTGCTGTCTTGAGATAAATTTCAAGTAAAACGCTTAAAAATAAACGTAACTAGATTTAACCATTTTCATGCCAGCAAAAAATACAAGTGACATGTGCAAACCATATGCGTACAGCCCTTTTAATCTTATTAATTTAGCAGTTGCTTCCATTTTTTGTCCTTCAGCAAATATGGAAGCCTTCAATGAGATGTTGGGAAACCACAATGTCTGCGTGCGCCATGACCGCAGGTATGGTCGTTTAGCTAAACCTATGTAAGACTGCATGATAATGCCAGAAAGGAACTGGATTTGATTTTGAAATCTTAACTTTTTTTTAATGTAAATGTCACCAATTGACTCCCACCATAGATTCATGTTCTAAAAATTTCCGACAGTTCGAATCTCAATGACCTTGACCTAAAAGTCAAGGTCAGAGGTCAAGTGTTCTGAAAATCTTGATGCATACTGTTCAGCCTAGATCCATTAAACTTCACACACTTGTTCACTGACTTTGAACTTGAATTTATTGCAGTTAAAAGCAGGTGTTTTCAATGTACATATACACCACAGGTAATTTGCATCAAATGTGCTTCGTTAGATGCCTGAGAATGTTACAATCCAATCTAGCTTTAAGCCTCTGATGTCCAAGTCAACCCATCCCTAACCCCAAGCTCACCCTAACCCTCACATGACCTCAATCACACAACTTATAGAACTTGGAGTAGATACCACAGGATAGCTTTGGGTCTCTTGTAAAATCTAGACACTGACAAGTTTGAAATGTGCAGAGGGAGAATTACCAGCAGATATGGTCATATTGATTTGGCTAAACAGTTTAACATGTAACTGTAGTTAATCTTTCCATTTTAAAAAAAAATCTTTGACTTGATAAAAGGTTATGACATATTAAGGTCAGGCTTACAACAGCTTACAATGTAATTTACTGTAGTGTAATGTAATTTCAAAACCTTGCTGATGTTGCTGGCCAGGTTGCGTAAGGAGTCCATCGGTGGTATTCCTCCCCATCTCCACACAGTCCACTCAGGCACCGACCACAACTCCTGCCACCTCTGTGCCCAGATTAAATCTAAAAAGGGCCGCAGACAAAGTAGAATCCTACGTACCAAACAACGGCCTGGGGAACAGACTGTCTTCTCTGTCGGCAGGTAAATAACACAGAACTGAGTCATTTTGTGAAATACACAGAGATAAAGTAGCAACCAGTAAGAGGATTTGTAATTAATTTATTAATATCCCTTCAGGTTCCGGGTGACACACACTGATAAAAGGTCCCATGGAGGTTCTAATCCAATGGCCATTTCAGGGGACCAGCTGGACCAATCCCAAGATAGCGAGGATCGGAAGGATGGCGGGTACAACCTGAGAAGCATGTTTAAGGAAGTCCGTCAACCTTCAGAAAGTGCCAGTGGGGTATTTCCAAATGCGGGAAGACAAAAAAAGAGTGTGACCATATTTGGTCTAAGGCGGGGCAGCGACCCTGTTGGCATTAAGGTAGGGGAGGGGACAGGCTGGGACATTGGAGGGGTTAAATCGGCTCTTCAGCAGCAGCCTGCAGTGCTGGGAGAGCCTCTGCCTGCTGAGAACATTAAAGTTGATCCTAAACGTGCTATTAAAGCTGATTCCAAGCTTGAAACTGAGCTTGAAACTGAGCTTCAGCATGAGACTGAAACATCAGATTCTCTTAATTCTCCTTCTTCCCAGGGTAAGAAAGAGGCCTGTCACTCTAGCGACGGCTCTGAGAAAGGCACTAAACTTGGGCTCACTCCTGAATCTGGTACAAAGATTATATTTCAGTCTTCCTCTGGGAGTACAGCAGCTTCTGCCCCAAGCTCCCTTCCTATTCCACTTGAGAAAAGAGTAAATGTTGACGATATGTGGATAAAACCTGAATCTGGACCATTACAGACTTCTACACCCATTGTCCCTATGCCCACATCAATCCCAGGTTTCACTCCTGTCATCCATACTGGTCAACTTGACACCTATTCCAGCACAGATTTTCCAGCTATCCAAACTCTCTCTGACCAGTCCTTGCCAGTCAAGACCCCATCTTCGATTTCTTCATTAAAAACTCCTACCTCACCCCTAGCAATGACAGCAAGCCCCAAACTTGCCTCAAGAAATATGCCATCAGAAGTTGCAAAAGCAGAATTTCCCCAAGCCCTTACACCAAGCCCCAAACATCTGCATCGCCAAGAAATGTCTAGACAATCACCTGTTTCAAATTCATCTTTTAGACAATCTTCTAGTCCATTACAAGCCCGATCTCTGGAACGAGAACTTGAAGTAGCCACATTGCCCAAAGCTGAAGAAAAGTTAGAATTTAAAAGACCTGGAATCCTTAAAAATGATAAACTGTTACCAATTGCTTCAGGGGAATTTAAAGGCTCTGCCCTTTCCCCTCCCTCTGATTTTAAAGACCGATGCAGCAGTTTACCTTTGTCACCTTCTAGCTTGTCTCCATCCTCACCTCAAGGTGGGAGAATAAGTAGTGTGACCATTGTTAAAGCCAGTCCTGACAGCCAGAGAGAGTTTTCTGTTGTCACTATGGTGGAGGAAGAGAAATCAACTACTGAAGACCAGAAAGAAGACAATTCTGAACTTGGGGCTGAACTGGAAAAGAGGGTTATTGGTTCCGCTTATCAAGAAGGAGATGTTTTTTTACCAGGTGTTAGACAACCTGAGAGTCAGAGTGGAGAGACTTCTGGAGTAGAGGTTATCCCATCTCTGAGTCAAGAGAAGGATGACATGGTGGAAATGGAAGATATTAGAGATTGCAAGGTGATGCTGGTGGAAGGAGCACAGAGGATGGAGGAGGAAGTGGAAACAAAGATACAGACTCAGGTGGAAAAGGACTGAGAGGTCAAGTCGCAAAATGGTGAAAAGTTAAAGATTGTCAAAGTGACTATTACCACCACTAAGTGAAACAAGTAATACATATTTTCCCCCTGTTCACCACAAATTACATCTTCTTTAGGTAATAGATAACCACTTTTTTTTCTCTCTTTTTTTTATAAGGCATGTCTTGTTGGTCAGTTCACGACTTTGGGCCAGAATTAAATGCCTCAGTATCTAATATCCCCAAATGATGAATCTTTCAGACTCTGCACACTTTCTGACTACAGGAACTCTTAAAGTTCTAGTAACCGATGAAGGAAATACCCTCCTTCTCTGTGTAGGTAAAAAGTTCTTAGAGTTTTGTTTTTAGGGTCTCTAGCAGTACATAGGAGGAACTTTGCCATTTAGATATAGATGCATGTTGTTTGCTCAATCAAATGAATGTAGCACTGGCAAAACATTAGCCATACAAACAACAGCTCTTAACATTAGCACTCAAAATGGAACAAAACCGAGAAAAGAGAACTGACAGCAAAGTCAAGACATGATTTTGACCATTTAGAGACAAAAATAAATAAATAAAAAAGATAAATCTAACAATTTTTCTAAACCTGTTAATAGGTATCCACCTCACAGTGAAACGACGTAAAGAGAAATTAATGTGGTTGGAACAGGATTACAAGAACATAAAGGACCACAACAAGATGTTAATAACCAACCGCTGAAAGCTGCTAATGCATTACTTCAAAGTTCCTGGTGAAAATTATGTTTGGTGATCCCATGACCTTTTGTTAATCTCACAGAAGATTTTTAATTTTCCAGTAAATTATTTATATAAGAATCGGACGCATCAGTCATTCAGTTAATTTTTTTTCAGACATTCATGGGGAAACTAAACGAATCTCAATAACTTGGTGATGGCCTAGCATTTCAAGCATTCAAGCACCACTGGGTCAACGTCTCTACATTTGCTTGATTGAGTCATGCAAAAAAAATTTGTCAGACCTTCATAGTTTCCAAATGATGAATCCTAATGACTTTGGTGATATGCTTATTTTTCTTAGGAGCTAAACTGAGGATCTCCTTTGTATGGAAGCCTGTTTCCACTATTGGAAAAAAAAAATTTGCATCTATGAATTTGAGAAATCTTGAGTTAATAAGTCAAAAGTTTCAGAAAATGACTTGAAACTTCAGATTAGCTCTGTCAGTCAGGAAGCTGTGAAGGCATGTCATTTCCATGTTATCCAGAAACAGAAGGAATCAGCTGTCCGACAGTTCGACATGAACACGTTGATTCCATATCTTTTATGCAGTTATCATTCACTAGAAGGCATTCAAAGCTAAAGATCCTGGCACCAATTTGTTAATTTACACTGGTCGCTGTACACCATCATTATCCAATTTTAAGTGTCAGAGTTAACTTGAAATTTTGAGTTATTTTCTCAAATTTTGAACTAATTTGAAATTTCAGGTTATGGATGGCTTTCATACATTTGTGACCTTGAATGAAATTTCTAGATCTTTTGGAATGATTACCCTGATATTTTTGGCACATAATTGAGTGACTTTTGTGATTCTACTGCTATGATCAAGTCAAAAAATGCCATTCTTCCAAATGCTGGTTTATAATTCCTTAGCTGCTAAATTCAATCATGATCCGATTAGCTTCAGATGTACTTTGAGATCAGAATAATCTGCAAATTTTAACATGTTAACAAAACTGGACTCTTGAAGAGTGTGATTGTGTAATTTGCTTTTATATTCAGCATTAACAGATGGTGTTTAGTGTCTAATTTTACACAACTCAAGAATGTTTTGAGATTTCATACCATACAGAAATTAACAGAAAAGTAATGGTTGTTTGAGAAATACCTTAAATCAAAAGCTATCCAAAATTTTGAAGATGGCCTGCAAATCTTGTCATGATTTGTTGTTAAAGGCCTAAAACTCACTAGTGGCTACCATAGATCTTCAAAGAATGGTTGTTGTGTGCTGCAGCTGTAAGTTTATGTCGTTGAACTCTGTGTGGTATAACAATTTAATTAGGTTTGCCTCAATTTTATATAAAGAGTGTGCATATTGGCTCAAGTGCAGGAAATGGGACTAGGAGGTTATTTCATTTCAATTTTAGTATATAGATATATCAAGCTATCCATACACGAAACTAGCTGTGGCTAGGGTTAGGGCTGGCTATAGATAACTTAGTGTATGGTTTAGTGCGGCACCCATCACATTTACATTAAGTGATATCCTTTAACTGATGGCTTTAATGTGAGCAGTGGGTCAGTGAGCTGGCTAATAAGTTGAGCTATAGATGTTGGGTCGATTAGTGGACTGATGAAATAAGGATTTGCTAACCATAATAATTTATAACACATCCATTAGAATGTCAAGCAAGATGGAGCCATAATGATCCCGTAGCTGGAAATTCATTAATGTGATGGTTTTCCATTAATGTTTTGTAATTATCTTTGATCCTATGATATATGATGGTGCAAATGTTGTTGGAATGGTTAAACAGTCCGTTATTCCACGTCCCCCCCCTTTTTTTTTCCCAGTTTCCCACTAATTTACTGCTAACTCTAATTCTTGGGGGGGGGGGTGTAAGTCATTAGCTGCACAACAAAGAGTTGTAACCATGAGAGCAGAACATTCATAGAGGGTCAATAATGCCTTCCACTGATTTAAGAGCCTATGTAGGTGCCCTTTCAGTAACAGTGTCACAATAAGCTTCATTAGCTTCCCACAGTACACACAGTGCAGATACAAGCCTCACCAACCCCATACCATGGTTTAGTTTTCTGTAATTTTGATATTAATGCACGTTCATAAATATCAAACTTATTATTTTCAAGATTAAAATGAATGCTGCTAATGATTGCATGGAAATGCAATGTATACAGTGATAAGCAGAGCAGCAGCTGAATGTACTTTCTTCCTAAGATATTATCAAACTGCAGTGATTAAACTTCCACCGTGTAAACTATACTTAAGGCTATGAACCATAAAAATGTAAACAATGTAAAGCACATTTTAAAGATAACATGTATAGTTTATACATCACATAAAATAAAGGTAACATTTTAAGTGATGAATGGAGCTCCCCATTGATATGTGCTTTTTTGTTTGCACTTTTTTGATTGTAAAATGTGACTGCTGGTCATAGCTGTGAAACTAGCAACGTATGCAGGAAAAGTTATTTGTCAGAGTTAAAGGTGAATGATGTTATTCATTAAATATTAATTTATGACTTAACATTTATATCTTTTTACTCTGTAATTCAATGACTATTGCTAGTAACAGGGTCATTACATGCTTTAATTAGAGTCTAGAAGGGGTTTTATTTGCTTTTAGCTTTTTACAAACTTAGTTCTATTATTGTATAATTATATTTCAGTCTCTAAAACAACTGATGAGGCAGAGCAATAATAACCAAAGCTTCTGTAACTGTCTGACTACACTATGATGCAACTTTCGATAAAGCAAAATTGCTTCTCTTAACAGATGCAGAACCTCCTTCTTCTTCTTTTCACAAAGAAAAGACTCCCAATAAAGGCTTGAAAGTTTCACTACCATAAAGCTGCAGGGAGAACGGGCGGGAAAACAGAATGTTAATATAAGCACATTCACCTCTTTTTAGGAAGCACAACATACTAGTTCTTAAGCCACAGTGTTAGTGTTTTGGCCATCTTTGAACAAGAGAATGGAGCTCTGAGTTATATGCTAACCAGCTTGTTTCCATGAACTATATTAGTGCAACACAAATGAAACAAATCTAAATGAGTAGGCTAAAATGCTGGAATTTCATCTCATGTTTAGCTCTCAAAGATGTAACTATAATCTGTATTTAGATTTGCACTTTCTGGCACTGAGCTGAGTATACATGTTTGTTTCTGTTCTCTAGGGATTCACTTAAGACTGTGTCTATTTCAGAGTTCAACATTATTTCCTGTCCTCATGAGAAACAAACCAGGAGGTCTCTGGTCTGCTGTCCCACTTTTCTCCCCACACTCAGTCTTTTTTCCCCATGCTTTCTCATTTCAATCCATCTTCGGGCTGGGTGGCTTCCATGTTTCTCCATCACGTGTTACCGTTAATATTAATGTTATCCATCACTATAAATGAACACACAGCATATTCATGTGCATTTCCATCACTCACCTTCATCAGAACAGCAAACTGTTAGATCAGTAATAAGATATTTGACGTGCTTGCATCTGTTCTACATACTTTGTGTTTTCTTTTTTACTCATTATACAGTCACTATAGACAATAACCGTTAACTCAAACAGTCATATACATTATATACTCCTTGAACACATAAAAAAAAACATGAAACTATATGATTTGTATTAATGGAGCAGCTATTGGTAGACATGTAATTTAGTATAGGTCTCTATTTCCTTCTTCATTTTTAAAGTTGCGGTATGGGCTGAACATGAAAACGGGAAATTCTTAATTATCTTTAACATATTATAACATTCCACTGAAACTAAAGACAACTAAAGATAAAACTCAACTAGAGAAGTAGTTTTATGGTGTGTAAGAGCTATTCTGATTATGATAACAGTATGATTCAGTGAACAAAGACAACACTCTATGTAAAGCCTTCATCAAATACTGCTACTAAATTCATACATTTGAACTTGAAATAACATAAACTGAGGCCATGACTAAAGATAGCATGTTACTAGTTAACATTTGGTCTTTTTTTAATTAAATCATGAGTCATTTACTGTATTGCATCATCAAATTAAGTTATTCAGAAACATCTGTAACTAATATCTCTTTCATAGCTTCAGCTGCCATGAGATTGCCGTCTTTCTATGCATGAGTCAGATTATCTATTCACCAGAATAACTACTTTACATACTTGCTGCACTGTCTGCATTAAACAATAAACTGCGATTTTTGTGTCTACTGCTGATGCTTGTTACTAGAGAGAAGCTTGATACAAACATGTTAGCTCCAAGTCTAAACTCAGTGGATTCAGGTCTGAGCTTGTAACCTTGAGGTTTTTTCAGCTTCATCTTAGTGTGCACCAGAGACAGCATGTGTCTAAATACTGACAAATCCAGTTTAACTACCTACCTTCATCCACTTTCCACTTCTTCTTGCTTCTATTTTTTTTCCTTCTGCTTCAGGCAGACAAGATAAAACCAGTTCTTGGAACCTGTGTGGTTCATTAAGATAAGAGCTGCTACCACTGAAAGCTGGGAAACCACAACCATAAACACAACCAAACCCAAAAAATTACTATAAATAGCTCGGTCAAATCTTGGGAGTATGTTGTGTTAATTTTTAGAGATGTGTCCTGATGTGGGCTTGGAATATTTGTATTGTTATACAAACACAAAGAAGCCAGAAGTGTAAATAAGCAGATGTATTATAATATATTCTGATGCAATTAAAGAAAACAAAAACACCCTCTGGTCTATGCTTTTTAAATTTTCGTGTGTTTTTCCTCCTTGTTAGACGGCACTGCAACATGAGGCTAGTGATTCGGATAGTAATGAGTTGCATATATAATCAAACAAACCTCCACTTTTAGCCATTTAATTTAATCCAAACAATTGCATACAGTACAAAAAGTTATACAGAAGAGGATATTTAAAAAAATCCAAAAGTAAATATTTTAATTATGACACAAACCTTATTATTATATCAGCATAAACAGCAAAGTAGCAAGTACACCTCATGATTCAGTATCTTGTAGCATCACCTTGTTTCTTTCTGTGTGTTGTGGAGGAGTTTTGGCCCGCTCAACTTTACAAAGCTGCTCAAACGTCATTGACGTTTGAGCATTTGTCATCAGAGGTGGGAATTCTGCTTAAGTAGAATTTTCTTGGATCCTCATATGATGTGAAGTTATGCTTTTATTTATATTGTGAAACATCCTGCGAAACAAACTGAGGTACACTAACTGTTATTCAAATACTCTGCAGGTAAAGCTCTGTGTGTTGGAGTGGTGCACAGCGGCTGGGGTGCTCATGGGTTACATCAAGCGCAGCAAAAAGAAATTGGAATTTAAGTTGATGATGCTTAAATTCATTCACTAAATCCAACCTTTATATGAAGAGTATAAAGACAGTGTAAACAGTATACTGTCAGTGTGGGGGTGGAAGTCAGATAACTTGTGAAGCATCTGCTTACATCTTGTTGAATTAATTTGTGTAAATCCACAAAGGCCTTCTAAATGACAACATATCTTTGTCCAAGTATACTGTAATATAGACTGTTGATCTGACTCTAGCTTTAAACAGGCAGATTGGCCCTTACGCTGACTCGCTGGACCATCTTGTGGTTCAAAATGGTATTACACCTCGCATGTTTACCGGATTTGCAGGAGCTCCTGTAAATACATAAATAAAATATTAGCTGGTTAAATAAAATTTGCATTTTGCTGTTTTTTGATATTCCTTCTAATGGTGTTTTGACAATCTTGCTTTGGATCTAAGCTGCAATGCTTTCTTGATAACCTGCTGAAGCTACAAACCTACTGACTGTAATAATATGATGAGAGGGGTAAAACACGTATTAGCAGCTACTGTACTTGCGTGATGCCTCACATGAGCAAGGAAACCAACAGGCAAAATATATAAATAGCGCAAATCAGTAATGCATTGGCTACAAAAAGACCCTTGTGACTCCAGTCGGCCTCAAGCCTGAGTTGAAGACTTCTGTGTTGGAGGAGGAGGGGGTGCTCGACACTGAAACAATACAAAGATGATGGGTGTGTGTTAATAAGCATAGATTCCTTTTATCTCAAAAATATTCAAGTTTCTTTCTTTTGACTGCTCCCTTTAGGGGTCGCTGCAGCGGCTCATCTGCTGCCATCTCACCCTATCCCCAGCATCCTCTGCACCTCCTCCTTCACTACATCCATGAATCTTCCCTGTGGTCTTCCTCTTTTTTGTCTTGCCTGACTTTCTCTACTCCTCGCAGCTTCCACCTGTCTCCCTCTCATTCACACTTGTATTGCCTTGCTTCTACTGACTTTCATTCCTGTTCTCTTCAGAGCATACCTGTCCCTGTCCAGGCTTTCTTCCACCTACTCCCTACTCTCACTACACATCACTTCATAGTCCATGGAGACTCCTGCCTGACCTCATCAACATGTCCTCCCCATTGCAAACAAAAAGGGGCTCAGAGACCATCCCTGATGTAATCCCACCCCCACCTTGGACCCTGTCACTCTTACCACACACCTCATCACTGTCTCGCTTTCCTCATACATGTCCTGCACCACCCTCACTTTCTTCTCTGCCACTTCCTCATTCAGTACCACAGTTCCCGTCTTGGTACCCCATCATATGCTTTCTCTAGCTCCACAACACCTAACACCTTTTCTGACCTTCTGTGCACTTCTCCATCAACATCACCACATCTGTTGTGCAGTCTCGCCATACTGCTGCACGCTGCTCGCTGCTCGCTGATCGTCACCTCTCTGCTTAACCAAGCTTCAACAACCCTTTCTCATATCTTCATGGTATGGCTCATCAACTTTATCAACTTCTTCTTGGTTTTCAAAGTCATTCTACAGACTCCCATCTGATGCTGCTCTGCTACATTCTCCCCTGACATCACCTTGCAGTCTCCTTTATCTTTTAGACTGCATGTCTGCATAAGACTGCACCTATGCTCACCTTCTTCCACTTCTATCCGTGACCCTACGATCCTCTCTCTTCCGGAAGTACGTGTTCACTTCAGCTATCACCATCCTGTTCACAAAATCCACTACCATCTGTCCTTCTATATTTCTCTCCTTAACACCATACCTACCTGACACCTCTTCATGTCCAATAAAATCTGTTACAGTCACCACCCCCTCCCCCCTGGGAACCCTCTCTACCACTTTATCCCACTTACTCTTTCTCTCCCTCATCCAACCTTTGTGGTATTACACACTGACAACATTCAACATCAGCCCTGTCTGACACTCTTCACTTCCACAATGCTGTTCCTTCAGCATTACCCCTACTCCATTTATCTTCCTGTCTACACCTGGTAGAACCATGTGAATCCACCTCCAATGGTCCTGGCCTTGCTCACCTCACACCTTGTCTCCTGCTCTCTCCTTTTAGAATAGAATAGAATGCCTTTATTGTCATTATACAGGGCATTCTATTCTATTCTATTCTATTCTATTCTATTCTATTCTATTCTATTCTAAAGGGAATAGAATAGACCAGTCATAGTCCTACTCTCACCTCCAAACCCCTGCCTTTCCTTTCCTTCAATAAGTACTTTTTGGGGTATTTTGAGGTAGGATTTATTTTCTGAAAGCACCTACTGGTCTTGGCCGACTGCTAGAGAGTTCAGAAGAGTTGTGGCTGCTGGTTCCGGCTTCTGGTGGTGGAACAGACACACAGAGTAAAACACCTGAAATAACAAATTTTAGAGAGAAAATAGAAAACTACGGTCTACCTAATCTGTTTCCTGCTAGCTTCGATCCTTCCATGGGAGCAGCCTGCTGTTTGTCATCCACACTGACAGGGGGAGTAGCAATCGGTTCTGAATGACAGCTAGGAGCTGAGGGGGTGGGAATGGGGGGTGAGAAAGGGGGCATGGTTGGGGTTGGAAGAGTCTGGAGAGAAAATTAAACATCAGAAAAAACTGATTTAAAAAAAAAAAATCTGAATCCTGAACTCAAATGACCAGAATCCAGCCTCACCTCATCCTCTTCTTCATTTTCTTCCTTCTCCTCCCCTACATCAGCAATGAGCTCTACCACCAGTGAAGGGAAGACACCGACACATCCGTTCAGCTCTCCCTCCCAAAAACCATCATCCACCTGAAAAAGGGCACCCTCAGGCTAAACAGCAGGAAAACACAGCAAACTCACTCACTAGGATTTTTTGCAGACTTTCAAACCATATCTCACAGCCTTTATCCTGAGGGACTTGAGTTCAATTCAATTCAATTCAAAGATCTTTATTGTCCCCTAAGGGCAGTTATTTCCACAATGAACAATGCTGATGGATAAAAACAGGTGGGCCACGAGTTTGGACTCATTCCCATCTCTTCCTGTGTAGCTTCGAAAGAGTAAAGTACTTGTGAGATATTGTGTTTTCTGATATGAACTGATGTCAAGCTGAGGCAGAAAGCAGTCTAAAAACATAGTTAATATTAAGACTGACAGCTAAACCTCGGGTAAGTTCAGTTGGGTTTGATTTCATGACGTTACACACTGACCACCTGGGAGAGCATGTTAGAAAGGCTGTTTTTCTGTGCATTCTGGTGCATTTAATTTGAAGTCAAAGTTGGAGTTTCAGAGTTTCCGGTCAGAATTTTCAATTGGAACACCCCAAATCAGACTTCCAACTCCCCCACCCAACTTCATGATCTGATCCAAGATGCCAGCAGTGCACATAATCATTAGCAAAACTATAAAACCTGTAGTTTGTACTGCCGCTGTTGAGTATTTGTAACATGCCAAATAAGCTACATGCAAAGCACCAATCAGGCTCCATCCCTGAACGTCCAGCAGCAGTGTTTTTAATCACACACATAAAAAAGCGTTACGGATGCATGAATGACTCTAATTTGCTAAAGAGCAAAACAAACGCGGTTTTGCTTTTCCAACTTTACTTGTGGAATGCGCTCAACTTGGGACTGACATCACTCCCGGCATCCAACTTCCGAAGCAAATGGATTGCAGCATAGAACACACACCTCTCCACGTGGACGGCGTATCAGGTGGATTAGTGCGCCCTCTGGGAAGGAAAGCTCCTCTGTGCTCTGAGCCTGGTAGGAGTACAGAGCCCTGGCTACACCTGAGACACATCAGAGCCAGGGTTATAATAGTTTTGGATTTTACATTATAGTTTAGTTTTAGTTAGTTTTTACTTTTTTTTCTCGAATTCAGTTAGTTTTAATTAGTTTTCAGAGTGGTTTTGCTCGTTTTTATTAGTTTTTATTTTTGGTTTCATGCTTAGTTTTAGTTAGTTTTAATTAGTTTCAGTATTAGTTTTAGTATTTTCATACTTACAGTAATCAGGTGCAAGATTAAAGGCACAAAAGTGACTATTGTGTAATAAAAACTTGACAAAGATACCGTTTAAAGAAAAATATGCAACAACTAACTGTTCACAAGACAGCAGCACTACGTGCTAAATGTGTGTAATGTTAAGGACACACATGAACATCAACAAGAAGAAACAAAGTATGAACTCCAAAACTCAATGAATTCACAATAAACTCTACAACAAACTTC
>VUQK01038958.1:0-15049 GCA_015106715.1 Bujurquina vittata
TTTTTATGCTTAAGTAGTTTTTTGCTGATTTTAGGTTTGTTTTTTGGTGGTCTGGGAGCAGGCACCGTCTCTATGAGGATGGGGTTTTGGAGGGATGGCAGGAGGAGAGAAGCTGCAGAGAGGCGTGTAAGACTACAACTCTGCTTCCTGGTCTCAACTCTAGGCAGTCAGGATTTAAGAGGGTTAAAAAATTTGGCCAGATTTCTAGAAATGAGAGCTGCTCCATCCAAAGTGGGATGGATGCCGTCTCTCCTAACAAGACCAGGTTTTCCCCAGAAACTTGACCAATTATCTATGAAGCCCACGTCGTTTTCTGGACACCACTCAGACAGCCAGCGATTCAAGGAGAACATGCGGCTAAACATGTCGCTCCTGGTCTGATTGGGGAGGGGACCAGAGAAAACTGGTCCCCTCCCAGCATTCAGAGGTTAGAGATGTGTATCGGTGGTAGTCCAGCACCAGTCTTTGGTTTACTAGTTAAATAAATTTTTTAAAATGTGCAGACTAGGATAATGAGCTATACATTTAAAGGATCAAACTCTTTTTTTTTTTTAAGTTAGGGGACACTTGAGGTTTATTTCATTGCTGCATACTGTAGGTAGAAGCTCTGGCTGTGGCTACAGGGGCAAAGCCTAAGCTGCTTCTAATATACACTATGATTTATTTTTATGCATTTGAAACTAATACATTTTTAGGGTTAAAAGAATATGCAAGATTAAAGCCCAGCTTTCCCTAAATTTAATCCCAGAACCACACAAATGTCAAAGCTACAGCTCTGAGCTGACAGGGCTGGAAAATATCCAGAAGCAAAGTATATACAAAATTTCTGCCTTTCCTGTGGGTGGTATCACAGTTTGGATGAGAAATTTATTGAGACAAAGTTTTGGTTTTTGTTTCTTTTGCCATCAGGTTTTATTACATATTGTATACTTTAATGTGCTATGTGCCAGTTGCATCTAATTCAGAAGTGTACCATGTGTATGTGTAGCAATACTGCTACCACTACTACTACTGACGATGATGATAATGATGATGAAAGCCTTATTTTGGTTGGGTATTTTATGTATTAATGCATTTTTAGATACATTTTTAGATAACTGAGTGCTGACATATTACCTAATGTTATATCCAGTTTTTATTTATATAGCACCGAATCACAACAGTCCCCTCAAGGTGCCTCAGAGTACAGAAATGTAAGGTATTTACATTTCTGTACTCTAATATATTCTGAATCCTGACTGGTACTCTTCAAATAAACCGTTCCTCTGCAGATGATCAGTTAGCTGTTTTACAACTACCCTTTCAAGAAGTTTTAAGATAAATGGAAGGCTGGAGATTGGCCTATAATTACCTAAGAAAGCTGGGTCAAGTTTAAGTAATGGTTTAATTACTACCACCTTAAATGCCTGTGGCCCATTAAGATACATTCATCACATTTAAGATCAAAGCATTAATGAATGAGGTCTAATAGACATGTTGATGGTTTGGAGGAAGTAACTATTGACGTAAACTCAGAACAATCCGTCGGAGACAAAGTGTCTAAATATCAGGGAATTGAAAGTAGTAATGATATGTCTGTGAGATAGGGATGGCAATTTTCTTCTCCAATAGTTAAAATCTGGTTTGTGAAGAAATTCATGAAGTCATTACTAGTTAAAGTTAAAGGAATACTCGGCTTAACAGAGCTCTGAATAAGAGTCAGAAATGAGAAAAGAAATATTTAACGAATCGTTTCCACAGCTACTATACGCCAATCAAAATATTTCACGTCATAACCTGCTGAATACCGTCTCCGCCTAGCCTGAATTGTCTGCTTGCTGACAAAAGCCTCAACATCCCTAGAACCAATCAGAACGCAAGATCAGATCAAGTGACTTGAAGTCTTTTCTGCACTGTGCTGCAGTGAGGAGCCGGCTTTTGTTGGCGATGATAAAATTGTAAACACAGCTGTAGGTGCGTGTGGCAGTAAAAGTCGTGTTTCCGTCGGTGCAGAAGGATCATTACTGGCTGCCGAGCATACTCGCCGGCCAGCGTTTAACCGAGCGATGGAGCGGGTCGGCGTGTACCTGCATGGCGTCGGTCACGGCACCACAGAATCTACTATTCTGTTATTGTTCAAACAAATATGCTGACATTCTGTGCAATACTTCTAATGTAGAAATCATTTTATTATATTCTAATATTTGGTCCTTCTGCTTTCACTCAAACCGTGCTGAGGGCGGACTGAAGAGAATAATTTCATGTCTTATCTGAAAATATACAACACATATGGATATGTATGAACCGACCCACCTCATTAATCCCCAGAAATGGTGAATTTTTCATTTAATCTGTGTTCTTTAATCATTTTCAATGTTTCCAGTTCAATCAAAGGTGATTTTGCCACTTCTATGTCTATGTGGAAGAAGTGGATTTAGAAATGGATTTTTAAAAAGTAGAGAAATGACTATTTACATTTTTAGGGGGAAAAAAAGGCACTTTGTTCCCTCAATAATAACCTCACCGACTCTTTCTGTACCGAGGGCCTTGTTGCTGCTGTCGCCAACTTAGGTTTTCCATGAATGTGAATGAAAGGGCATAGACATCCCAGAAGTGAACAGACTGCCAAATATAAATTACTGTAATTGGAAATAACAATCATCTTTTGAATAGAGTAGTTCTGACTGAAATTTGTCTGTCTCTGTTGAGATGCTAGACAGTTTAGGGTTGCTGGCGTTATCAGAGATTTCTTGAAAATGGCTTCTGGCTAGGATTAGGGTTGTTTTGCTGTGACAGAGAACCAAACTGTTAAAGCTGCAGGGTGTAAAACATGAACCGTGAGCTGAAAGATGCTCCAAGGGAACTGCTGTGTTTGCGACAATCAACATTATTCAGATTACATTTCACACAGTCATTTAATCTGTTATTAGAAAAACGGTTAGTACCTCAGCCCTATTTATTGTCCTGTGCCTTTTGCTGTAAATGTCGTATTTGAATCTGTAAACTTCTGTTAATCTCCAAAGTCTCTTTAGCCTAATAAAATTTCTTCTTTGATCTCGGGCGTCATGAATAGTTTTATTTGAAATTGTGGATAAGTGATAAGACAGAATAATATGGGAGGGGGGTAAAAAAAGTGAAGATGGGCCAGCTGGTTCTTTATAGAAAAAAGAATAAATATGAGGCCAACAAACATTGCACAGCCACTAATGGGTATGAAACACTTACATAAATCCTGACTTTAGCTCCGCTTCAAACGGATAATCAGACATTTTGAGAGCTTTTTCCACAGGGAAAAAGTCAATCATTGATCAACCAATTACTTTAAGTGACTCTTAGAATGGTATAGATTAAATTCAATTTCCCCACTTCCAGGTTGTCTGGTGAAGCTAAACAGTGTGGCTGTGGAAAATGTAGCAACAGATGCTGCTCATGTGGGTGGCGTACTTATGCTTTGCCCAATAATCTTACACTTCAGTGAGTGAGAAGTGAGAAGCATCATGCTGAGTGGGTTTTTAAAGCAACTGCAAGCTAGGAACCTGTGTTTAAATAATCTACTGTATAATTCAATAAAGTAGTGCTTATGGCTCTTTCAGTATATGTTTATAGCTTTAGGAATTGTTAATGTTGATGAATTGTGATTGCACGGTTCAAAATTTGTTTAGGGAGATTTTTGCTTTGAGGCAGCAGCATTGATGATGATTTTATTTTTCTAAAATGAATAAATAGGCGTAAACCTACATGGTCTGCAGCAGTCCTATCACTATAAGGCTCCACCGTTACTCATTTCCCTCAGTGAAGTAACTTTCGGTTTCCAGGCAGCCAAGCACAAAAACACTGGCATTTGCACTGACAAAAAAGGTCAGAAGATACAAGGATGGAGTCTCCAGCAGGAATCTCATCTTTAGGGCACTTACCGCATGCCTTAGTTGGTTTTAGCTGCTTTTTCAAGAAAGCTGTCAAGGGAGAAAATAGACAATACAGCTGAGGGCAAAAACCAAGTGGGCACAAAGTTTAATATTAGTAGCTGCTTCTGATTGATTTATGTTTTCAGGCTTTCTTTTTCATTATCAGTCCAAGTTAATCTCTCATTTTTTTTTTCTGATAGACAAAGCAACTTAATCTTATTGCTATGCTCAGTGTTTGCCAGGAGGTAACAGTTAATGAAAATCCACAGATGTAAAATTCATTTTGATCCTTGGAGAAAAGAAATCATTGGTATTTATCCTCTAAAAACTATGAATGTGTGTGCAAAATATTTTGTCAACCTGTCTAGATTTTAAGATAGTTTAATTGATGACCAAAAACACCTGGTTGACTACGAGTTTGATTGTGACATTGTTACAGTTTATGCAGTCGACAACACGGCTCCTTTGACAAATCATTGGCTTTTCTTGCCCTCTGAAACGTTGGAGGCCAAATAAAGCCAGTGGATCATCAATCAACATTGTGTTCTCATCCTCTTCGAGACAACCCATCTAATACATGTCAGTGGGTCAACCACCTATGCACCAGACTTATCCATATTCTGTAACTACACATATGAGAAGAAGCTCATTTCCACTACTCCCTTATTCTCACTGGGTCACCACAGCGGGTAGCTCTACATGTTTGACTTGGCAGATTTCTATACCAGACGCCCTTCCTAAGGAAATGTAACCCACTACACTGCAGCGTCAATAAAGTATATAATTACATATATGGTTCCTAAATATGAACCTGCTGTGTTTACTCTTTGCCAGTTTCCCAGGCATCACCTAATGTGCAAAACTGCATGGCACACCTAAAACGATTTTGTGTTCAGTTGCAGCGATATAATATTGTCACCTTCTCAACATATGGAATGGATCAGCAGGGTTTCCCGCTCATGACAGATTGTTAGTCAGGTCATGCCAGCTGTACGTGTGCAGAAAGATCCAAGGCTGCAGAGCCAATATGTTCTTACTGTGCTGTGTTCATGCTTGTCTCTGGTGTACAGGATTCCTTCTTCCTGTTTGCATGAGCATGAAGTTATTTAAGAAGCATTATGTGATTGTACTTAGTAAAAGATAACAAGATTGTGGTGTGGGTGCATTAAGTGTATGCTGCTGTATTTTATTTTAGCTTCATTTACTGAATGTCCTCATGTTCTAAATCGAATGGAAATGCTTCGTGTTGTAGGTTTATGCAAGAGAAGAGAAACCACTTTCACTCCTGGCTGTGAACAGTTTAGGGTGCTAGTGAAATGTACCTGAGCTTCTTAGTGTGGAAGTTAATTAACTAATTAGCTTGACGGTACTGGAAATAGGCTAATGCATTGTGTGCATAGGAGTGTCAGAGAGGATGGGACTTACCCTAAATCAGAGATTGTTAGGAATTTTGAAAAACACAAAAACACCCAAAACAAGCCACACGCAGGACCGTGCATGGGATGCATCACATTCATTAATTTCAAATGAGAGAACCCATTATAGCCACATTGTACGGTATTATTCCTAATACACTGAATTAGGCTGCAGTGCTGTATGCATGCACTGCAGCCAGAACTGTGCACACATTTTGTGTTTAATTCAGCTGTAAAATCTGCAGATTGTTCTCCAAGCATATGCCTCACATCAACCCTGGTTAGCAGCCCAGATCTGCTATCGATTAAAGATGTTGGTAGGTGCACATTAAAGTTGTCTTTGTGCTTTTTCTCTCTCTGAGGTGCTATTCTGCTTCAGGCTTTTTTAAAAAAAGAAAAAAAAAAAAAAAAAAAAAGAGAGAATTCTGCTGTTGATAAGCAAACCATAGCAAAAACTAACAACTGCCTTGGGAGCTACATTAGCAATAGTGGCGCTCCAGCCTTTACAGATGCTAATGCTCTGCCTTAAGGGAAAAAGCCAAGAAGCTGACAACTGTTCACAATAAAGGACAGGCAGAAATATGTTGTTCAATTCAATTCTGTTGTATTTATATAGTGCCAAATCACAACAACAGTCACATCATGACTGTCAAATATTTGTTTGTGTGACATTGCATACATTAAGTGGAGGGCAGTGGTTTAGCTTCTTCAGTACATCGGCCTTGCTTTTTTGGGGATCAGTGTGTGTCTGATTGTCTGTAGGAGTAACTACTGTATGCATGTGGATACAAACTAATGAGCTTCTTAGCACAAGGAACCCAATAACAACCATGAAATAATTATGTGCAGCAAAACACTGATGTGTGAAACAACAGGCAAGCACATTGTGTAGCTCATGTTGCCATCAACTCCCTAATTGTGTGTTAGCCTCTGTCGAGCGGCTTAAGGGACACGGTGTCACATATGATGGCAAAAACAAAGCACTGACCCTTGCAACCCCAGCTGGAGTTACTCCGTAACATTCTCCATCCACGGAAAGAAATATCAGATTGCAGCTGACCTCAGCCTCGCTGCTCGAAATCCCAATGCCACCGTAAGAGGCTTTACTACAGGCTAGAGGCGGGTGAATAGGGATAATTTAATGAAACATTAGACAAGTGCACTCCACAGTCCTTTAACAAATTGCTTCTCTGACTGCCAAGCTTGGCTCAATTTGGGTTGCCTGAAGGAAGAGCCGAGTTAAAAGAGGAGAAAAGAAAAGAGAAGAAAGAGCGTTTATTCACCTGGAGCATTTGGGGGGTTGGATATAAAGGTTCCTCAAAACAATTGAAATATTGAAGATGAGGCTGTGCTGTGACGCCGCCCCTAGAAAGGCTACTATTGGATTTGAGAATTTTCTGCAGAATGGATTAAGTGTGATGGCAGGCTGTTGACTTTTGACCAGGAAAAGCAGAAGGCAGCACTTTCTCTGATCCACGGCCACCTATGGGCACAAACAGGTGGCTGCCGGGGTACTGGCACCTTTTATTGCCAGGGTAGGTGAGTAAACACTGGCCTTGTTAAGATGCTGGCACGGTCCAGGGAAGCATTTTTATGGTGTCACAGAGTGGATTCACTGCCCGTGGCTTCTTTGTGCCGCTTATTGTTCTTAAGCTCGGGATTTAAAGGTGGCCCCTGAGTAAAGCCTTGAATTAGCTTAATGGGATGGATCAGGCACATGACTCAGACCTCACGTGCAGAGATAGTCACAAAAGACCATGTAAAACCAATATGATGATTGATTTTTGTTTTGGGAAATGCATTATGCCCGTGCGTGTCTCTTTGTGTATTTCAGTGTATGGATCCCTGATGTCGCAATAATGAGGGCAGAGAAAGGCTCACAGACAGAAAAGTGGTTTTTGGCTTTGGTCTTTTCTAGTGGGTGTGTGCTTTAAGATGGAGCATTCTTCCCCACATTGTAAGACTCTCCCACATGCACTTATGCAAAGACGCACAGCACCAGGACTGTCAAGAGGAAAATGATAAAACTCTTTTTATTGGTTGGGTTTTGCTTCGCAGCATCGCATTCATCAAGGTAACGTAAGCAAAGAGTGCTATTGCTGCTTTGCTTATAAGCAAATATGCATCTGCAAAAGTTTTGGTATTTAAACTGCACAGTGTTACAGCTCCTATAATCACCTTTGTTGATAAAAAAAAACGGCGTAGAAGAGCCAATCAGGAGGGAGTTAAGGTTTCAAACTGGAGCCTAAAGTTTTAGTCTTGTCTGCAGCTTTTTTATAAGTGGGACTGATACGGTTTACTTTGATTTTCCTGTTTAGTTAAACACACTCTTTTCATTAAACCTGTTTGAAAGGGTCAATAAAGTTGTCCAAATGTAAAGTTCCACCCTATCTAAAGGTGGCAACACCCACACATCACTTATGCACAGGACTGATGGGTTACTTCGCTTTAAACGTAACTATAGATGAGCAAGAGAATGCAGAAAACAACAAATGTAACAGGCTAATGAGCCAACAATAAAAGAATTGAGCGGCATTGTGTGAGTCAATGTTTCCTCTGGTTTAAAGATTTATTAGCAGTGTGCTTTGAATGACATGGTAGGTAATATAGCGACATTAACAGGTTTGGATCACATGATCCCTTATTATTCAACATTTAGTTATGCTGCAGTTACACTCCTAACATAGCTGAAGTAAACAGTAGTAGAAGCTCACTCAATTGACATGAAGTACTGCAGCCAGATCATCCAAGATATTTTCTTAATTCTTTTCATTCAGAGTATTTTGTGTCACCATGCAATACACTGAATTCCCGCTAATCCATAGAAAGCCGAATTAGAAATATGCCGCAGATGCTGTTTCTGCCAAAGCTCACTGAGACGTACTTCGACACATCAGCTTATATTGGATGTAACACCAGCTAATGCAGGGTTTGTGCGTGTGCACTGAACTGGCGTCACTGCGTGCTGGATTAAAGATGTGCATTGTCTGGAAGTTCATGCTGAAGTTTTACTTCATGCTTATATAATCCAGCTAAATTTTTGGGTTTAGAAAAGAAAAATATCACAAGAAAAAAAAAACAAGCAATGAATTAATTTATTGTGTCAAACTTTATAGCGTTACGATCAGCTGTCATTTGGGCATCTGGATGTAAAAAAGTAATTTCTTAATTTCTGTAATTGCTGATTTTTTTTTTATTTCATTAGATGGAATGAATATTAACTTATTATTGGGCTTTAAAGTCATTCAAAGCTATCAGGATCTACTGTCACTGAAACAGCAGCTTATATGCAGATTTGAAAGCGCACTTCAAAATTGAACTTTATAGGATAATTCTTTATTTCTGTGAAAGTAAGCCAAGAATAACAGCTGGGGGAAAGGAGCAGTAAGCTGCTGTGGTCGTATCCACGGCATTATGTTTGCCGCTGAAGTCCTGCGCTATAAGCACATCTACAGTCTTCAGTCGGAAAAGCTTGTGAATGAAGTATCATGCAAGATGTCCTTATCTTCATCTCTCACTACTGCAGTATCTGTAGTATGTTCCTCTGTATTTCTCTTCCGTCAGTGTACTGTAACTGCAGCTTTTTACTGCAGCACAACTGACACTATAATGTCTAATAATTTAGAGCGCCTTTCACTACAGAGCTTCTTTATCACACACATTTTTAAAAAAAATATTTATGCTGAATGTTTCCTTTTTGTGTGGTATCCCAAATGTTAATTAAATCCAATCTAATTACTGCTGTTGATGACATAGCTGCCATTCTAGTTTGCAAAAGAAGAAGATTGTAAGGTATGTGTGTGTTTTTCTTTGAACTCGGCTCTCAGTCAGACATTCTCCAGTGGTTTGTCCTCTGTGCACTGTGGGAGGTTAGAGTTTCCCGTGACTCCATATTCTGTATCATTTCATGGCAGCAGTAGATCACATACTGTAAAGGAAGGAAACAACTGGATTGGTTTGTGTTAACCCAACACAAAGCATTTATATTTTCGATTCAGTGAAAGAGGGATGGATGAGCAGAGGAAGGTTCTTGACTGTGGTGGACTCTGACCGAGAAGGACTTCTTAACACCACCGCCGGCACTGAGCAAACACTTGGCTAATAGCCCAAATCAAGAATTGCAAATAATCAAGTTCTCTTCTGCCGTAAGCTTTCCACGTATGACGTGACCTGCCAAAATCTCTCCGCTTAGACTTGCGGAAAAAGTCTCAGTTAAGGCATTAGTAAAAGCTTGCATCCCTGAGATCTGTCTGTACCCTCACAAGCACTTTACACAGATGTGTGGTATGCAGGATTGAAATGAGTCCGCAGGCGTTTTGTCAGGTAATGCTGACAAGCAGAACAATCACATTAAACTCTGCATGTGTCATTGTAATGTGCACAGCTGGCTCTGTAGACAAGCACTGAGATCTCTCTGTGGCAAGAGTTTGGAAAATGTACCTTTGATCAAAAAATATCCAGAAAGGCAGCACAAGCATGACCAGGACAGATGCTTAGTAATCAGAAGGGGCAGTGGTCTCTTTCAATTTCATTTTCATTCATTTGATCTTTTTAGGGTTTTTTTTTCCTTTTAGCTTTTTAGAGACTGAACCATTCACAGATGTTTTAGCCTGCATCCAGTCTCACTGTTGGAAGGTTGCCCACCGTAGCAGCCTTGCCTCAGCGCATTCACAGACGTATTTTGACGTCAGTGGCCGAGATGAGTTTCTTTACACATGGGGGCAGAGTGTCACAGCTACGGTGCGATCTGTTATATTGTGTTGGATTATAACGTCACAATAAGGAGAATGAGAAAATAGAAACTGTAAAAATGACTGTTGCGTTTTTAAGCAAGAAAACAGCCAGCATACCTTCTGTCTGCTAAAGGCTGCTGGCCTCAACATTGATTTATGCCCAGCCCATACAGGTCTATTAAAGGCACTGTAGGACGAGCTCAAGTGTAACGTGCTGGCGTTTAGCAAAGCGAGTGTGGAAGCCACTGTGGGCTTTAAAGTGCTAATGAGATCATGCAACAGTGTGTTAAGAACACCTCCACGCGCTGCAGGATGTAACAAGTTAATTAGCACAGCATCTGAAATATTTAGATCCATTTCTTTCTTGTGTGTCTCTTCATTTACCCAAAAAGGTGAAAAGCGTGACATTAACATCACCGGCACCTTTCTCTTTAAACCTCTATCCTCATTTGAACAATTTGTTTTGTCAAGTTTTTCAAGCGCAGTGATATGTTGGAGCTTGCTTTAGAGATGCAGGCGTGTACTAAGCCTCATGTACTGTAAAAGCTTTACATCAGAACTGAACAAAGAAACTTTGTAGAAGGTCTGTCGGCTATATGGTTAGTAATTCTGAATGAAAGAATAGGGTCAAATATCAAACAGACAAACTTCATTTGCAAGTTTTCCTCTGAGGCAAAAGAAACAAAAGGTTGTAAAGTGAAACTTAGAAGCTTATCAATATTGCAAATGTTAGAGGATAAAAGAAATACGGCATTACTTGAGTCCTTGAAAGTTGGTGTAATCCTCCAGATTTTTGCTAACGCACTGGCAGAACTACCTCTTGATAGGAAGTGCAAGAGAGGTGGCTGCAATGAAACAGTGCAATGACAGGCAGTAGACTGGAAAATATCAGAAAGATAGAGGGGGCCGGACTCATGCTGATGTGTTTATTTGTCGATTTTGGTGCCCAGCAGAAATCTTGCTGGGCGAATCCCCGTTGCATAAAAAAGTGCACACAGTCTGTCGCCCAGCATAAAAATCTTGAACTGTCAAGCTCACCCTCAGATGCTGTATTGTGATGGTTTTCATTCTCAGAAACTCATGCAAGGGTTTGAAATGAAATATACACATCTATATGCGTATCTACCAAACTATAGTTAAGTGGTCTTATCTGGATTTCTGTTTGACACTTTCTGAGCTAAGCAAAAAGTCAAGTTTTTAAACAGGGGTCAGCAGATCAAGAACCTCCAGGTTGCACAAACAAAATCCTAGTTTTCTGCCTTTTTCAAACCTGAGTAAAGCTGGACTGCACAGCCGTCGTGACAGCTTGACGTGCCGGTGTTACATGAATCATGCAACAATCAAGTCTTTATTCATCAGGGAAACAATTATACAAGGTCAACTCGTACCAAACCGCAGCATTATCTTTTCACTGCCTGCTTCAGAAGAACAAAGAGTTCTTAATGACGTTCTCTGCTAATATCACTCAAACTGGTAGACGGCGAATGTAAAGCATATTCAAAAGCCGTTCACTCTGCAGAGCTCGCCCGAGTGATTCATTAGCAGATCACGTAAACGCTGACGCATTTTAATCAGGGATGCATTGAATCGTGTAACATTCCTTGTTAACCTTTCATCCTGTGCTAGCTGACAAAACTATGGGCAGCCTAGAGGCATGATGATTACTGTATGGTCGTTTTTAATTAATCTTATGCTTGATGGAGTTTTTAAAAAAAAAACTATTGAAATAGAAGTGGGTAATATTAATGATTTAGGTTAAGAACTCATGTCAAGGCTGAGGATTAAAATGGTAATAATCGAGAAAATATGAAGAATTACTGGGTAATGTGTTTAAAAGTCATGCTAATGCTACGTTTGCTGCATAAAATCCAAGCAAATGGGAATTTTAGGAACAAAAATAGCCGGGTGAAATCACATAAATTAAAAAGAATTAAGAAATTATTGTCCCGTGACACATACTGTACAGCGTAAGGATACTTTACAATAAATAAAATAAAAATATTGCTCACTATACAAATTCCAATAAAGATGACAAGCGCCAGCTTTAGATGTTCTCCTGCTGATACGGGATCAGTTTTAGAGCCCAAGCAGCAGCACCAGCCTTTCTGTTCAGTGACACGTGGCTGGCTGCTGCATATTGAGAATGAACTGCAATTGGTTAGCACAGTGATAGACTGGCTACCCCATAATCCTGAACTGAATCAGCAATTTAGAAAAATGGATTGAGGTTCAAATTTAGCCTCAAAGTCTGAAGTTTAAAAATTGAGCTTATGATATTAAAAAAAAATAAAAACTAATCAGATATTATTATTATTATTTAGGTTAAAATCCTCAAAGCCCAGTGACAGACTGACAACCTGTCCAGGGTGTAACCTGTAAGTCATTTCTCAACACTGAATATCACTACATTCGTCATTTAGATACTTCAGAACTTTACATTTTACTACAGGCAGAGTGTTTATGTTAAAATGAATGCACTGAAGCAGTTATTCAGCACTGAGTACTGGATAACTGCTCTGACAGCGGCGCAGACAGAGATATACGATGTAAATAGGAGAACAACACTAACCCTAAGACTCTGAAGCTTTCAGCCAAAGATTTACAGCTGCCACTTGTAGAGTGGGATAGGTGGTGTTTCTGTGGCTCCCTGGATGTCTGCTGGACAATGACACATTATAGCCACTGTAAAATGGCACTTGAAGAAATGAGACTTCAAAGAAGCAACTGAGATAGCAGCTGCCCAATCAGATCTCACTTTAGCAGGATAATAGCATTCAGGTCCCTGGAGGCAGAAATGAGGATGTGTCATAAATTATGAATTTCCGTGAGAACAGATATGGATGGCGGTGTCATGCAATAATTGGCACAGCACTTAGCTCCAAGAGAAGCTGGCTGGTGGCTGAGTGATGTATGCCGCGGGCACCTGCCTGGAAAACATGTTGAAGTGATTTGCAAAGTCAGCGTGACACAAAGAAGCGCCCTCAATTATCATGTTGACCCAAGGGTGTATGATGGGGGCCGCACAGTGGCGAGCAACAGTAGGTTTAAGGTTAGGACGCCTGGGCTTGTGGAGTGAAGCTCCACTTGAAAATATACCCACACATCTTTTCTCAATTAACATGCTACTAGGTGCAAGTCTTCAGTTCAGGCTCCTCCAAGTTGGGCAGATTACCAAAAAAAAAACACCATTATGGGAAAAAAGCATAACACAGTCAGGTAAAATGGGACAAATGGAAGCCTGGAGGATTTTACACACAAAGTGTAGCGCTAAGTAAGAGATGAATACAATACAAGGATTTCAGTCCCTCAAACTAAAGCGCAGGCTTCTCCTTGTTGGTCTTTTCGTGTGTCCTGTTATTGTAATCACATTACATTTCCTGTGAAACAGAAATATTCCTACATTCAGTACATAAGTTTTTTTTAATTATCTGCACTCTTAGCACATGGAAGGTTTGTGTGAAGGGAGGGGAAAATTGTAAAGCAGTCTGTAACTTTACAGAGCGCAAAAGGTCAAGTGCAATCTGACCCCAGACCACAAGATCTATCCACTGCTACTTACATCAGCTCTTTCCAAGCATCTGCAAAGACAACACACAAGCACCGAGTTAGTAACAACCCTGAATATATGCTGACCCTGGCTACAAGATTTCTCTGTGAAGTGCTCTTAGAACTGGTTTACACCAACCTTACAGTGAGCATTGTGTTAAAGTGGTTAAACACTAATAGAAAGACGTTGTTCCCTCAGTAAGATAGAGATTTGCACCAGTGTGTGGGACTGTGGCCCAGGTTTAGCTGGATAATATCTAACAATGCAGCTCAGGAAGTGCTGTGGAGTAATGTAAGTATTGTAATGATGCAATGGAACTTCAAAGACTAACTCCTATGTCTCCCAAGGCCAACTGGTCCTGGCTGAGGGGTCAGATGACTCTTATGAGAGGGGAATCAAGGGAACAGTTTACCATGCCTGGGATAGAGTTCCTGGTGCCCCACCCTGGAGTGAGACCTGGGGATGGTGCTCTAAGGAGAGCGCCTGGTGGCCAGGCCTACACCTCCCGTAGGCCCGTCGCCTGCAGGAGGCGTCACAGGGGTCGGGTGCAGTGTGTGTGGAGCGGCAACCAAGTGTGGAGGCCCCAGTGAACTGAACCCTGGCTATCGAGGCTGGTGATTGGGGCACACAAGTGGAGGAGTTTTGGTAGCAACTGGAAAAATGAGATTGCAGACGCAGGCTGCGTAAATTAGCTTTCTCTGAAAGGTGGCCGGAGTGTGGTTATCTTAGAGGGGCTCAGAGTAGATCTGAACGCAACATGTCAATCACTACAGTACAAATGCTTTCATGTATGCTACTTATGTATTATCCTATTTAAATAAAATGCAAATTCAGATCAATCAAAATCCAGAAACAAACGCCAAATATGGAACCATGTTTCAAAATAAGGCTGGCCCCAAGATAAAATCTCAAACTCCAGACTCGCTGGCTCTTCTCGAAAATCGAAAGAATCAGAAGCCAAACAAATGTCCGCGACCAGTGCCGTTTCTCACTCTCCGCCTGTCTCTCCACATTGTTTTCCTGCAGGTCAAAGCGTGAACGAATGAGGTGCAGGACACAAACGCACACGTCGCCTTGCAACGTTCATCCGTGGGAGGAAGAGAACAACTTTGGATTGTTTGTTGCCCCCGGGAGGAATTCGAGGTCAGTGCACAGTGCACATGAACTCACACACAGAGTCCAGCTTCAGAACAAACAAACAGAAGGATAGTCTTTGCTGTTGCAGCCTTAGATTAATCAGAAGCTTAATAAACAATAGCATTTCATATCGGTATTTAGCTGGCAGCTCATTTTATCCTTCCATTTTTTCTTGCTCCTTTTTACCCTCTTGTTTTGCCATTCTTCCTTCTTTTTTTTTTTATCTCTGCATGCCTCCCTTCCCTAATTCTTTTATTTGCTTATTTTCTACTTCCTGGCTTCATTTATCCCCTCCTTTATTGCCCCCCCCCCCCCCCCCCCCATCCATCACTC
>VUQK01038958.1:20571-41353 GCA_015106715.1 Bujurquina vittata
GGGGTTTGGAAGAAAAAAGCCCCCCCCCCCCCCCGTGGCTGCCTGTGCATGTGTCTCACATGTGAGGAGAAACACAGGTCAGACAGGGCCTTTGCATGCTCGTGTAATTGTAGTTGAGACACTGAAGTGTTGTTAGAAGCTGCCCGGGGTCAAACCATACGCTTGTACCCCAAAAACCTTTCATTTGTGCTGTGGTAGGTAGTCTTTTTTGCTATATAAGGCTTTTTTTATATATATATATATATATATCGATACACTGGAGGAATGGGAATAGGAAGAATGAGATGCAGTGAATGCCTCCTGCTGACTGAGTTCTGGGGAAGAACTGGGAGTAAGACACCGCTATAAAGTAGCTTCAGTTGTTCACTGGCTAAGGATATTTTTATGCCACTCGAGATCTACTTTTATAGAGTAAGAACAAAAAGATATGCTTTTTAATATAAATCCTTGCCCTACTTGCACTAGTTACAAAGAGTTGTAAAGTTTCCAGTAATTATATGGTTATGGTTTTAGGGCGTATATATATGAGGCAGTTATGTTTACATGGCAAAGTTTAAAATTCAGACTTTGCTATTTGTTCACATTATCTGCACAAAAGAGAAGTTAATCAAGCATTTTTTTTTTTCTTTGCTTGAACTGGTTTGGAAACCTGGAAGAAGTCTCGTTCCCCTGCAGGTAAATGTTTGCTACCGGTTATCCCCATTGTTGGAAATTGTATGCCATTTCAATGGAGTTGGACGGACACAACTATATTTTATGCTCAGTTTTAAAATAAGAACAATATATCTGTATTTAAGGAATTCTGTTTATGCTTAGGGGTTTGAAAAACTGTCATTTCAATTATCCAGATTATGCCTTTGTAAATTGTGTCAGAATAATGGATTTCTCATGCTTTTCTAGTGACGGAAAGGATTTCTATCTATCTAAAAAAAAAAAAGTTCATCAGTTGATACTCCTGCTTAAGTGGGCTAAACAGAAGTGACTGTCCCAACATAACCAATTATCCAATTATTGGATTGATTGCAGTACTTTGCATCAAAATGAATTGATTTTGCCATTATCCATGCTCATTTTAAAAAGGTTGCACTCACACCCTGCTGGCAGAGTGGGAGGAACAGGGAAACATCTTACCATCCTGGCTCCTTAGCATTCACATTATTCCTAATTGATTAGCCTTATTATAGGCACATGAGAAATAGAAGTTTAGACTAAATTAGCTACTTCTGTGCGTTACACATTTCTCTTTGCTAACAAGAGTCACAAAGCCCCTTGCGCAGCCCTTTTTAATTAGCTGAATCAATTGCATCTGCTTTAATCTAGAATTGTATTTGGTTGTAACTACACTTGTAACCAGTGTCTCAGCAAATGGCTACACCTATTACATCTATTGTGTCACAAAATGCTCATTTCCGAGCCTGTTAACTCTCAAATATCATACCTGCACAGTCCTTCACTTCTGTGCGTTTGGCTTTCACTATTGAATTCATTACATATCAGCCTGCCTCACCCTTAACCTGATTATTGAAAACAGATATTAATGTATGTCCCTTGTTTTTGCCTTCTTTACTACCCAGGTTGGTTATTATTATTTGTCACCGTTTATAATTTCAATTCTTAATATCATTACACCACCACAGGATATTCATCATAATTTCCATGCATCCAGATGGGGAGAAAAGTGATTACACGGACAAGAAAAAAATGGAAACAATCACATGACCGTAATTACACATCACACTCATGAGCAATGAACAATTATCATCCGATTTTGTCTTCTCATCAACCTTTGCCAGGAAAGGACGCAAGCTGCCAAAGTATCTGATGCTGGTGCCTTTCATTTTTTAAAGAACACATTGTTTTCACAGGGATGGTATTGAAAATAACCTGCAAACACCAGGAAAGATACGTGTATTTGTATGAAAGTAATGAAACCAGTTTAAGTTATTAGCTGCTGTTAAAATTGAAGTGCAGATAAGGTAGCGGTATCTCTGACAAAGACAGATGGATATCACTGTCTCATAAAAGCATTTGGGCTTTTATGAGACAGTGATGATCACTTCTGAGCCATCATTAAGCTCTATTAAAGACTTGAACAGAATGTGAAATTAGATGAGTTAAAAAAAACCTGCAAAGGACACATTTTTTTTTCTCCCCATCAAAAGGATGTCAGTCAGTGAAAAAGTGCCTGCCTTGATTAAAAAGTATTGATTGAGTATGGAAGGACAACTGGGCCCATTTTCTGTAAGGCAGGAGCAAAAAAAAAGCAACCAAAGTCTAAGCTCTCTGCGGTTTTATGACCTACATTGTCTCTCTAACTCACTGTTTAGCCAATTGGAAGTGCAACAGACTTAATTTTAAGCAGAGCGTTCTGTGACTGTCAGTGTCAAGAAGAAATGCTGGAATTTGATTGGCAGTGGCTGTATTGAGTACACTTTAGTATAACAGCATTGGCAACTTTTGCACAAGAAAATAGCAAGTGAGTAATCATTATAATATGCATTTGTGCCAACAATAGATACAGAAGCAGACAGTGCATTCTGCAGCCTACACAGCCTCTTCAGTTTGGAGTAACAGGTCCTGAATGTGCTGTTGACAGTGACGATTGGAACTACAGCTGTTTGTTCTCCCAGAGCTGGCATGACTCAGAGCTTCTTGTCTATCTAAAATGTGAAACACGTCTGATATGTTCAAACTTATTTCTCCTGTCGTCCCTCGTCTCCAACTCCTGCAGCTGTGGTTAATACATATTGACGTGTCAGCAATTCACTGGAATATCATGGCATTGTGTAATACATTTAGAAGGCTTCCTGTTTACTTTATTATTATTACCATTGAATTCCGGTGTACCAGTCGCTTGCATGACCACAGGTGTATCAAACCAAGCACCTACTGTAGGTATGCAGACTGCTTCTACAAACATTTGTTGCTCAGTGATTCCAGCGTGTAACAGGATGCAACCTGCACAACAAGTCCAGTTATGACATTTCCTCGCTGCTAAATATTCCAAATGAAAGCAACCAAATGCTACAGGTCATGTAAAATCACAGAGAGGGGTCAGTAGATGCTGAGGTGGATAGCGCGCAGAGGTCACCAACTTTCAGCAGAGTCGATCATTACAGACCTCCAAACTGCATGTGGCCTTCAGATTAGGACCGTGCACAGAGAGCTTCATGGAATGGGTTTCCACATATTTGTACTGCCTCCATCAAATAAGCAATTTCGATGGGTGTGTATCCTGATACAGGTTTTCCCCTCAGGGCTCATGCTGTATGTGCTCTCTGCTGAGAATATTCAGTATTACAAACTCACACACTTGACCTGATTTTCTGCTCTTGACAGTACAGTACATGCCAAACTGCTGTCCCTGTGCACTACACTCTTGAGGCCTGAATGGTGTGCAGGACTAAGTACTCAGACTTATTCCAAGTATTCCATACGTTTAGGGTCCAGATAAGGCTGTACCGAGGCAAGATGATATGCAAACCTTAAAGTGCTACAAGTGGATGGTTAAAAGTGTTGTGCGATAGGGATAAGGAAACACTAGGATTAGGTAAGAAAGTCAGATGTGCTACCATTCCCGGTTTTCACGTCATGGAATAACTTTGTAACAATGGTGCATGTCTGGGCTTCATATGCAGTATACAGTAATTTATTATAGGGAGACTGAGAAATGAGCACCTTTAAGTTTATAAGTGGATAGCAACGGGTGGACTTGTGGGACCCTCCTGGTCAACCTGAAGTTCCAGAGTGAACCTGAAGTGATCTGAAGAGGGATAAAAGATTGGCGGTGGAGGTTGTGTCGCACAATGAGCTCCCAGTGGATCCATGCTTGTACAGTAAATCTGTCACTACAGGGGGTACAAAATATTAGATGGAAATGATCCTAACATTTTGCTCATCAGCATATACTGCCAATAGACATACTTTGTGATTGTACTGATCCCATTTGAAAGTCACTCCTTAGCAGAATGAGCTGGTTCATAGCAAATTGTGCAAATTAATTGGTCTTGAGAGAATTTTTTTCAAAACTTCCACCATCTACATCTATATCAAACTCTAACAGGAGGCTTGCCATATAATTTACAGAAAATGAATCCACAGGTCTACAAATAGCTGTCTCTGAGCTTCACAAAACTCTTCATTGCTGCGCAGCTTCCCGTTGTAAACCCGGCCATTTCTATTCGATTGCATAAACACAATTTTCAAGTGCTGAATTGAAATCCGTTAACCTGACGTAAGTGGTATGTAGCGAGGAGCAGCCCAGGAAACAAAATAATGCAACGCTGCATGCTGTAAGGGGACAATTTCCAGCAAAATGACTAACTGCTGTAATGAGAATAATATATCCTCAACTCACTGCCGGGGCTTAATGATGACAATGCTTGACAACAGCAAAAGACTGTTTTCTAAACACTGTTTAACACAACAGGTGACCATTTAAATGACACACTCTTAATTACACTGAAAGCAGTATCTCTGCTGGAGATTTGAGTTAGTGAAATTTGAGAGATGTGACGCAAGGCTTCACACAAAACTCAGAAAGCTTCTCTACAACTCTCAGACTTTTACAATTGGTATCTCCCATCAATATGAACCTGATTGTCATGATGACAGAATAACAGAAGCTTAGACTCTAAATACGAAAACCAGTGAACTCTCCAAGAAGCCTGAAGTCACTTAACAAAACCTCAGAACTCAGTTGCAGAAATAAGAGAACCTCCTAGAAGGATCGCCTTCTCATTAGTGCTCTATTAATCAGGCCTTTGGTACAGTGGCTATAAAGATAGCGCTAGTGCAGGGCACATGGCAGCCTGCCGGCCTGGAGTCTGATGGGTGGTATTTAAAGAACTCTAAGTGCTTGAAGAAAAAGATTATATGGGGTGATGAAGAAACATGATCGATTTAGGTGTGTGTGTGTGGAATGCAAGTGTGGGTGTAACACTGACAGTCTTGTCACATTGTATCGTTTAAAGTCAACAGAGGGAAACACTGTAGGCGAAGCCATCGTTCAGAGGCCACTGGGTCACGAACATATCTGATGATTAACTTCAATTAATGCCATTCAAGCAAGGTACTGCTTCAAAGATAATTAACACTAACGAGGATCAGAACACGGTGAACTGAAAACTGTTCAAAGTTCACGGCGTAAAAATCCCAGATGTTAATAGCACACTAGCCTGAGAGAAAATGCAGTAAAACTATTTTATTTCTAGTTTCAGTTAACAACAAAAGGGGGAAAAACAACTTTTTATTTTAGTGTGACTGACTACTGACAAAACCTCTAATGTTGTCTCGATCAAAGGGACTATTGATAGAGGGATGTGTTTTTCTCCACCTAATTAGCTGGTGACACACATATTGTACCGCCAGACAACAAAAGTCACCACATCATGCAAATGCGGAGCAACTTTCCATTTGCTTCATCAGAGGAGCTGACTCCACGCTGATGCTGACGCTAAATATAGAGCCAGCCCTATTTATTCATTCATGTCTCTCTGGGGTGTTTTCTGGTATTTTTGCGCCTCAGCATCTTGTTTTTTTTTTGCATCAGCAGCTGGATTTACAGCACTCGGCGAAACAGAAGGCAGCTTGTTATCAACAAACATCACTGTTTGATCAAAGAGAGGGAAGGCAATGCAGTCGTATTTCATTGACTGACAGCGTTGTGAATTTTTAATGGGATATTTTCAAGAGCTAATCAGATGTGACACAGACGGAGCACAGCCGTAGTACGTGCAGTCATTTGCAGGCTAGTTTGCTGTGCACATCTGTGATTTTTTTGTGGTGAACTGTGTTTAACACGATGCAGAGATTTCAGTTCAGCCTGTAAACCAGTTGGGTGGAAGCTTTGACCAGCTGCTAATGGCTTGAAAACTGTTTGGACCCATTTTTTTCCTTTTTTTAAATCTGTTTACACAGCGCCTCTCTCGCCTCCTTAATTCATTATTGATTTGGCAGTTTTATAATATAAATAGGATTAAACCATGTATAGAACAGTGTTTCCCACGGGGTCATGGGCTTAACCCAAGGGCCTGTGAGATGATTACTGGAGGATTAAAAGGAATTTCAGCTACACACAAAGTAAGGTTTATTTATAGGGCTGCATGTCCACCTTTTTTGTGATTGATTTAATCGTTGAGCCTCTAAATATATCATACTTAAGAGTCAAATGCTTGGTCAGAGTGGATTTATTTTTCTAGCAGAGGGTTGAGTCATTTTAATATTCCCAAGCTGCTCTCATCCAATATCAGTAGTATTCCTTCTTGCTCTCCTTCTTCATGTGTGAAATGTAGCTTTTCTGAATAGTCAAATGTTTTTGCTAATCTAAAAGATGTCTACGTGCAGTTTCTGTTTGCATTGCAAATCTTTATGCATAGATAATTAACACTAGATTACTGTAAAACCTAAAAACATGATAGCACTTCAGCATCTTTATATTACAGTATTAATTACGTTGCAGTATAAATCACAGCATTTTATCAATGTGCATTTCATATAAGACCGGGGGAATTTTACATTTCCCGACTTGGCTTCATCTCACACAGAATTATTTACCAGCATTACAGAACGTGTTCTGTAACCTTCTGATCCTGATTCCTGTAAAATACCATCTGGAACAAAACATATTAAAGAAGAGTGCAGCCAATATTTTCTTGCCCACCTCCTGCTGCAAAGCTAATCCTGCTCAAATGTGTCTTAAGAAGGAACTTAAGAAGTGACTCCTGGATTAAACTGTTCATACCTCCATTAATGAGGTGTCACAAGGAAACATTGCTAAGAAATGAGGGGATCACCCACCCCAAAAAATGGAAACCTTGCAGCGAGTTGGAAGTTAGTCGTTTTCAATATGTACATGTAATGCCTACATTGGTGCAACAATGTGACATGAAGAGGTTGCTCATTTACATAATGACCAGCTTCAGCGTGGCTACAAATCCTTGTAATACAAGTGTAGGTGAAGCTGGAATAACAAAAGTAAAGAAATGGCATACTTGATGATTTGATCCAAGCAGCCATTTATTAAATCTAATTACAACATGACTATCAGAATTTATAGTGACGAAAATTTTGACTTTGCACACATACATGCCTCTGATATCACAAAGCAGTTTATTATTCTCGATACCTCCAGGTATATTTGTAAATGGCTAAAAATGCTTTTTGCTTTGAATATTACTTTGTGTTTAGAAATGCTTCAAATCATATCAGTCAGGTAATGATGGGTTTCTCCCTCACTGAACTTTCCAGAATGAATCATTCTCATTTAAACTCCTCTGCTTGTAAATGACTCCTACATTACTGTGAGTCCATTTTACAAGTTTGTGTCTTCAGCCACATGCCACTTGTAAAAATCATCCATGCTTTCAGTTGGAGGTGATGCATACAGAAGCTCTCTTATTTCACACCATCCCGAACAATGCAAGTGCAACACACAAGCGTATACACACATACGTGTACCTTCAGGGTGCAGTGAAGTAATCAGAACTATGGTTTAAGGCATTTTTTGGCCCATGAAGTGCTGCATTAAATGAGAGATCTTTCAGTTTTTTCAGTTCTGTGATTGACCCTGACATGGAGATAAATGTGGCACATCGCTGTCATGCTCAAGTACCCCGGGGCTTAGGAAGCTACAAGTTAGTGGCATGACTACTAAACTACTTACACTTAACTAACCCATTACTCAACTCATATTTAATCCATAAATGTGACAGGACTTAACCTTAATTATTCCCTCTTTTTATTAATAGACAATAAATGGCCTTTGAGTTAATAAGCTTTTGCTGTTAATAAAAATGCCTTGACGTTAATTAAAAATCTGTCTCGATGACAAATGCATGCATTGGTTGTCTGTGTGAAAGGCTTTCAAACGGCCGGGTTGATTTTAACCAAGCTCTGTTTTTAAAGCGGTTGTCAAGCGACGCTTTAAGGGTGCAAGCATCAGACACATAAATCAGTGAATATTTATCAGGGATGTTCTGTAAACTGTGAAATGCAAGAGTCAAAACAACACAAATAGTGCAGTTTTGAACGAGCGGTTTCTTGCCAGGAACAAAAGGCAACAAAAGAGACCGAGGTTATGAGAAAGAGGGATACCGTGTATTCATACTGTATGGGCTGACCTTTTAAAATGCCAGCCTTTGTCGTCAAGGAATGACCCTCTGGCAAAGGAGAGCAGTTTCACTGCTGCAGCGCCTACGTGCATAAAGTGTCCATCTGCTCAGACCAGTGCTCTTTAACTGAGAACGTAGCGTGGAGAAGCACTTTAAAATGAATCAGCTGATCTTTTTTATATTGCAAATACACATCAGTTAGAGTAAACAGGGGAGATAATGCAGAGTGGAGTGATGAGCGATGTTTTTGGGTCTAATCCAACTTACCATTTACTGTAAATCCTGTGTAACCAAAGCAAGTGCGTTCTGACCTGACAGCAGACAAACATAAGCTGGAGGCGCGGGGTCTTTATACGAGCCTCAGCTCAATATTCTTCCTAAACACATTTTACAACAAAGAATTTGGGGATTTAAAATGTGTTATTACCATTTGCATACATCTTGTGCACAGCACTGGAGGGCCTAGTTTGCACAGCCAATTACTACATGCAGCTTGATCATAGCTCTCGCATGCAAATGAGACTCCAATGTCATCTCTGCATCAGCCTGTTGGGATGTGAAACAGTGTGTTACACTCTCCTTCCCAGCATTTCACACTGTGTGCGCAGACTGTATATAAGAAGTGGACATGCATAACCAGGCATCATAAGGTACAAACCGAATGCACCCATGGCTCTGAATAATTTCTCTGTCGTGTCATAGTTTTGCTTCCAATTGGACCGTAATAAAAACAAAAAAAATTAATGTTGTGTCCAATAGTTTAAATTTGCAAGTGAGACCATAAACTAACAAGTAAAATCACTGCTGTGGTTATAGATCAAGAGAGCAGTTACATCAACACCGTTGTCACAGACATCTTTAGGCAAGCATTTTGTATTAGATACACATATTGATTATGTGCAGTATATGGCAGCTACCTTGTTTTTCTGGAACTACTGTAAGTCATATTTGTACTAGAGGTAGGAGTTAGGGACAAGCGAAGGTTTATTTTGAACCTGTTTTGAAGCACAGAAATATTCCAATATATAAAGTACAGTAGTTCTCAGGTCCCACATTTGTAATGCTTGGGTAAAAGTAAAAAAAAAAAATTAAAAAAAACAGTAAAATTTGTAAAATAAGCTATTCCCCTTTGCAGAAGATGTGCTTTCTGTATGGGCTTCAAGTTCATTTGATACACTTTCTTTTCTGATTTGTTGTGACCACTTTCCATCCCCCACACAAGCTGCTTCATATACCCCCCACTCGGCATTCTCCTGAGAGGTCAAGCAGTGAGACTGGTTTCATCTATATAATGATTAAATGGCTGCTGGTTTGAGCCAAGGTAACATTAATTCCTTTCAAGCTGATTTTGCTCAAAACACATGCATTATGAAGCAAAAGGCCCTCAGTGGCAATCTTCAAACTGTGTGCTGCAAAGCTAAAGATAGAGCCAACAGCAGGTCAAGTTAACCTCCCCTGCACTGAGCCTACTGTGTTGTAAAACCACAGTAGGCTCAGTGCAGAGGAGGTTGGAAGAGCTGGTTAAATGCAATGTAACGGTGAAAGCAGGAAGTGAGGCGAGTGATGCATGTTATTATTAATGTATGGCCCAGTTGGACTGCTGGCACTGATAAAATGGCGACTTAAGTGGGTGAGACAATGTGCTGGGGTTTAAAGCTGAGAAAAACAAAATATAATGAAATGTTTGTTTGGTAACTTTTTCTTCTTTTTTGGTTTGGACTCATTCAACTCCACCATGCTCTCGGGTGTGCATCATTTAGTTGATCCAGATGTTTTCTTCAGGATTACATGCTGTACGGGGAAAATGCTTTTATAGGTTTTGGCATTGCATAGATCCAGTACGTTTAAGTCACCTTACACTGTATTACACAAAAGTGTAAGGTGACTTTAGGGAGTGCTGGGTCTTTGAAGACATCATTTATTAGCATTCACAGGCACAACTTCAGCACAGATCAAAAGGTTGCCAACAGGAGTGCAGAGGGACGTGTGTGGCATTCTCTCTGACCTCACAGCTTTGAGAGACCTCATTTGCAGCTCAGGTGTCATGTGCAAATTCTTTCAGATAGGTAATGTCATGGAATACTCAGCAATCTGTAATGCAATGATGACAGGGCTGTGTGCAGACAGAGATTGGGTGTGATTTGAAAGGACGACACACCAGCAATGAGGAAGATGCCTGAAGGCTCTGTTCATAAAAGGCAAGACAAAGTCAGTAGAAACTCTCAGGACTTGTGGATTTCCTCACTCCTCAAATGTTGGCTTGTATGAGCACCCTACTGTTAAGGGCCATCTGACTCATTTAGTGAACTCTGAGTAAAAGTTAAAGAGGCACTCAAAAGCTTTTATGTCAAAGACAAATAGTGGTCACGATTTATACAAACCATTTTAGGAAAAGAGTTACATTATTCTGTAGCTTAGACACCCTCCTTTTGTTTGTGTGTTTGTGTGTGCGTGCACATATCTGTACAGATATGCACACACACACACACACACACACGCTCAAAAGACTTGATGTGCACAAACTTGCATGTAATGGCTTCCAAAGCCTGCAGTTTGATGGTGTGTGTGTGTGTGTGCTTGTGTGGAAACAGGTGGCCAACGTGTTGCATATCTGACAAGAGATAATTTTATGGTACAAATAGCAAAACATTTCCAGATTTCAAACCCACACCCTCCCCAAATTAAGAATGATCCCCCTTGCTTATTTTAAATGCATGCATCACTTGGTAACTAATATGCTAGAATATTAAAACAAAAAAGAAAGATCTAATTCCAGAACACACCAGTCTGCTCTGTTCTTGTCCTTTGTGGTTTGGGCTAGGCACCAGATGCATTCTTTGTGCCTCAGTTCAGACAAATAACAGCACTGACATTTATGTGACAGTGTGTTTCTGTGATGAAGCTGATGTTCTGTTTCTTATCTCATATGGCAACCAGATTTGTGATGCGCACACACATCTGTGGTATGTGCTCTGCTTGTATTGAGATGTGTTGTCACTGCTGTATTCTTGTGAGTGAATGCTTTATGCTATTCAGAGCGTAGCAGAAGGAGGGGATGTTAATGATAATTAAGTGGCAGTAAACAGTGCGTGCGCACACCGTAAACACTCAACCGCTGTCCATCTCAATTGATCCCGTCACAATGTGCGTACATGACCAGGAATGTGTCAGTGATTATTTTGATGAAGGTTATTTTGAATTAAATGTTCTAAGCATCTCACCTCTTTTTTTTTACATGCATCTCCTATGTATTTGCTTGCGTGTAGCGCGCTTCATATCAAGAAACTGACCACCACAGCAGAGGTTTCGTACCACTGCAGCACTTTTGAGGTGCTGAGAAATGAAAAGAAACTGTTAGGAAAAAAAAAGAAATGTTTCAGTCTGCCATGTTTCACTCTCTTACATCAACTCTAATCCAGAGTGACAGCTGTTGATGACCTACGCCACATGTATGCCAACAGCAGCGCCTCAATTATACAGCGTGAAATTGTAACGGTCTGAATTCCAGTCGAACTTTTACATCTCCGTGCCTGTTTGCACTCGAACAATGTTAAACCCACCACAAGGCAGTGCGGGCACTTGGGCTGCTGTAGGAGGGTTTACGCAGAGATGGCGAGCACCGCTTGCAGGCTCTGGAATCTCATTAAGTATATTGTTTTGCCAGGAATGAAAGCAGAGGTGTACTTGCCAAACGCCTAACCGCTACAACCAAGGGACTCAGGAGATCTCTGTGGCTTAGCAACATCTCAAATTGCAGAAAGACTTTGTCGATGGGAATTTGGGAGGATATTCTGCTGTCTGTCACCGTGACAGATGCAGAACTCGCTTGACATGACAGCATAACTCGATGCTTCTAAAGGCAAAGCTTATTTTTCCCGTTTCTGATTCTAGTGTTTATTGGGAATTGCAGTTTAATATGCTGAGCATTCCCATGAGTAGCAGTTTCTTTCTTGTGTATTTAAGTATGCTGTTATGGTCATGGATGGGTTGGCTGGAAAGAGTCATTTTTGTTACCTTATCATATGTCAAATACTGTCTCTCAAAGATTAATTTGCAGCTGGAAAGCTAAAATAAAATGTAAAACCATTTTTCTTTCCTTAAAAACAGAAACTATTGTGCTGCTGCTGGCTGTACTGAATCAGTGTCAGGGTCCAGTCACTGCAATAGGACTGCAGGGTCATTCCACGTTTTTAAAAAAGATCAAGATATTTGCAAAAAGCTGAAAATGACTTTGACTTTTAGACACTGACAAACAACATGAAATCGCGTTTTTGCAAATCTGACCCAAACCACATCCGGTGGTTAGGTGGTCTGAAATATGATTACAATCAGATTTCTTCAGATGTGTCTCATTGCGGAGACTCGAGATGCAGAAATTGGGTTTAAAAGTGGCTTTTGCATCGCTCACGTACAACCGTGGTGTCAGATCTACAATGATAAATGTACTGAGCAAAATCTGTGCCGAGACCTGCCGAATGCTATGAAGAACATAATGCACGGCTGTGTGTGCAGGTTTTTGTTACTTGGACACACAAAAGTGACCCAATTACAGTCAGCCTGCATCTGCAATCTGGCACAAAGCCACCAAAGTCATTTGAAAGAATTTCGGTATTCTCAAGTCAACAATCAGACAAACTGTGTAGCGATGGAGAGCATTTTGCTCTTTAAAAGGCAGGTTTTCAGGTAAGGTTTCAGGAACACAATTCAGTTTTAAGCAAAGTTTGGCATATCAGTTTAAAATGACTGATTACACAGATCATAGTGCAACATAGGTTCCATGATCTGAAGTTTCCCACAGTGCACAGTGAAACTGCAAAATGCTACTACTGGCAGATGAATCTAGGTTATCGTAAAGGTGCACGGTTTGATTTTTAAATAAATTCACAGGTGTAGAATTGGGAGCTGAGAGCTGAAGGAGTGAGTGTAGCTTAATATGTAAACTGACATGTGAACTGGCACCTTTGTGTTTCCATTCTGTCTGTCAGTCTGTGACAATGACAGAGAAACAACACACTAAAATCTCATTTTTGTACATTGCAAAAATACAGCTTATTGTTTTTGCTTCACAAATTTGCATTACAAACAGCGCAGCTACAATTACACTTCCTGCACTTTGTGTTGTATGCTGTGCTTCGTGTGAGGTGTGAGCCAGGAAAGAAACGAACAGGACAACTGTTCCTCACGCTTTCTGAAGGTCTTTCAAAGTTTCTCTTTGGCTGCTTTTTCACTCATTTTCAGTCCGGTTCTTGCACCTGATCATTTTCAGAGCAATGTTTCTTTGTTTGTTATGTTTGTTAAATTAAAGCATGAAGACACATAACTCAAGGGATGAACCCGTGTTGTGTCTGCACATAACTTACAGTAGCTAAGACCTCATTTTGAATTGGTTCTTTAAGGACTTTACTAGCAGCCTGTTGCAAAAGCTCATGATTAGTTCTCTTTTTTTTTTTTCCAGTTGAAACTATAAAAAGGGCAAAGATAACACAGTTTGACCGACGCAGAAACTATTTTACGCCAACATAGTGATTCCCAAAGAGCTATTAGCAGAAACATACAAAATTTGAGGTAACTGGACAAATGGTGGATGAAAGAGGAAGTGGCCAAATCATAACAACAGTCTCCTCAAGACCCTCCAGTAAATACAGAGAAAACCCCAGCAATCAAATGACCCCCTATGAGGAGGCACTTGGCAACAGTTGGAAGGAAAAACTCCTTCCTTAATAGGAAGAAACTTCAAGCGGAACCAGGCTCAGGGAGGGGCAGCCATCTGCCCTGACCCGTTGGGGGTGAGAGGAGGGAGACAGGACCAAAGACACAGCGTGGAAGAGAGCCAAAGATTAATAGTAACTAATGATGCAGAGTGGTTTCTAAACACAGAGTGACGAGGTGAGTCAAGAAGAAACACTCAACAAGGAGCCTAATCTTAAAAGTAGAGAAGTTTTCCCCGAACCAAACAAAAGGCGACCAACTGGAAAACTATTCCTGAAGACTGCTTAAAGAAAGAGTTGAGGCTGTGCTGAGGAATAAAGATGGCCATAGCAAATATTAACTTTCAAGATCTTTTAGACAGTTTTTGCCGTGTACGCTGCATTTCCAAGTATGTGGTCACATCACTGCATCTATTTCTCATTTTCCTAGCAAAAGATAAATAAATGAGGAGTGGCTGAAGACAGTCCTATGATTGCGCTTCTAGGAAAGTGCATTTCATATTTACAGTTTCAGAATGCTAATTCACAGTAATTACAGTATAAGTAACATTTTATCTTTAGGTATGCAGAACATGGAACATCTGTTTTTGCAATTTCTGTTTCCCATCGCAAATAATGAGCACTTTTGTTAATGCGTGGGGGGCCTCCGAGCAGTGGAAAAGTGAAAATTAGAAAAACTCACTGCACACAGTGTCAGAAACATTGTCTTCAGTCTAGCTGGACCATGACAGAAATCTAATCAGTTGCGCTCTGTTTGGCTGTACAAAGGTTGAGAGCCCCACTTCTATGTCCCCATTCTGGGCACCGGCTGACATCTGAAATGTTGCTGTAAATTTTTCTTTCATCTTTTACCAGATTGGCAATGTTTGCAGGCACATTAAAGTATCTTCATTCATTGGAATTAAGCCAAAACAAGTCATCCATTGATCCCTCTGCCATCGGTACGTGTGTTATGGGTTTACTTGCAGCACAATAATCCATAGCGTGAGGCAACATAAGCAGCATGCATCTTTATTTGTGCCACGCAGGAATGAAGTGGAAATCATGCCCACCTGCACAATGCTGTGTGGTTTTAGAAGTACTTTCTCATACTGAATTGATGGGGAAACCGCAGACTGCGCACTCTGCCGATGGTCTTGAGTAACAATTTCTGGCTGCTAATAAATAAAATTGCACTTCTGTTTATTTGCAGAAACAGACTAAAACCAACTCTATCAGCATGGCGGCACAAAAGTGATGATATCTTTTTTTTTTTGATTTTATGTGAGCAGACCCTTTAAGAAACTTTCATATCCCTCAAGCTACTGGCAGGTTTTTAATGGAGATACTGCAAACGATGGCTAATTTCAGAGATCAAGCCATCTGCCTTCTTTGTTATGCTAGACTGCTGTGACACAGCGCTTATTATCCAGTATCGTAGTGACACTATTGAATTTGGTGTGTCTTGTCCATTGCCATACAACTGCAGCTCCTTCTGGTTCAGCCAGTGGGATTTTCGTGTCATTTACTGTTCTACCCCGGCCATCTGATTAGCCAAAGACGACGCCTGGCAGATCCAGATCTTAAGAGGAACCGTAGTTTAGCAGAGGTGTATTTGTCCTAGAAGAGAAGTCCGAATTGCTTTGGTTTGTTCACCTCACCTGTGGCAGCCTGAAGCCTGAATCTACCTTGTGCCTGACTTCCTCTCCCGCACTTTCAGCGCTTTTATCTCCGCTCATTAGGATGAGTACCAGCAGCGGGTTCGGGGAGGACATGTGCTATGACATGGTCACAGAATTTTAATGAGGGGATTTATTAAGAGCTGTATTATTCCACCAGTCACATTTCCTCCCTTTATGAAGCAAACAGATTTAGTCAGGCAGGACTCCTCTGAAACCTTATCCGAAAACATCTTGGACCTTAAATGGCCTCTGTTAGACATTTTTAGAAGCATCTTTATATATTTCCCCACCCGTGCTTTTAATTCAAAAGACTGAAATCAAACAGAGGGATGTAATCGCCAAACCAGAAAAGAACAAAAGGGATGTGTTTTCTTCTCCCTGCTGCACTCTGAGGTGCACTTTGAATGCTTGATGTTTTAATTCTACTGCAACCATGTGCTTTTGGAACCAGATGCCAAAATATGTGCTTTACTCTGTTTTTATCTTTTTATTTTTGTTGCTTTTTAATATAACCGTTATACACGATCATCATCCGGAACTGCCTGTTGCTAACACTGGGGGTTTCTGTTGTGCGCCTTTCTATTTTAGGTCACCTAACGGACCCATCAAATGTGATCGAGAACCACGTCGAAGAGGTGAATCATCATGAATCAATATGTGTTTGGATACCTGACCTGACCGCACAGCAGATCCTCTTACTGTGAGTGCACAAGAAATGCTTCAGTCACTCGTCTACTACTCTTAAAAATCTAACAACACATTTAGCCAAGTTCTGTACTTAAAGTGTGAAGAGACTACTTCACCAGCAGAGCCACACATTCCCAACAGAAAGTTGCTTTTGAATCCTACCAACTCCCAGGGCGCTCCATCGGATGAATCCCTGTTTGATGTTCACTCTTCCTTTGCTTTCCCTCGTAGCCTCTTCCAACAACAGGGCTCTTTTCTCTCTTTTGCTGGGCAGAGTTTCCACAAGTAGTCCTGTTGGGGGAGCAGCTCCTGCTTAGACCATTCAGCTACCCGGAGATAGCTACTGTGCCAATAGCCATTGCAGAAAACAGCATCTCTATTGAGCCTTGATTTTCCCAGGAGGTACTGATTTAATGACAGTTTTGGGGGTAATTCAGCGTTACCATTTTCAGCTAGTTTAAACTTCTGCTCTGCTAATTTCTATACAATTTATTTATTTTGGTTGCATGTTACTTTGTACAGTGTGGTTTCACATTTAGCCACTCCTCAGTTTTGTTGTGGCATTTTGTTCAATGTCGGTGTTTGTTTCTTGTATTTTGTGCGTCATTTTGCAATGCTAAATGCTTATACATGAAACTCTTACTGTATGTACTTAAGCAATAATGATCTCGAGACTCCTCTTATATTATCTCATAGTAATTACAAGGGGAGCAGCTCCTGCTTAGACGACAGTTCATAAATTCTTTGTGTAGGCTCAAAACACCAGACTTGCCTTTGGTTCTAAAAAAAAAAAACAGGGTTCATGTGTAAGTAGACACAGTAAAAACCACATGATGGTCAGCAATAGTTTTTTTGTTTCTTGGTTTTTCACTTTTTCCTGTTGTACATCCAAACACGTGTCTAGCAGCTTTACAAGAAAATGAACAAGCATGTGAACTACACTATAAATAATGGCAGGTGGGTGTGTGAAACAAGCATCCTATTTACTTTTCTAGTCAATGTGTAGTAGGCACGCTGAGAGGTCCAGTCTCTACCCCAAACAGACAGAGGTGAAATAAACATTGCACACATGCATGTGAACCCTTGCACATGACATTTTTTTTGTTTTAATGTTTGTCTGCAAATACTACTGTCGAAGTGGTAGTACAACTTGATAAAGTGCAATGTAAATGGGAAGCGGAGAAGGCTCGACTTCAAAGTAAAAGTTGTGGCTCAGCACTGGAGTCAAAAATGTTTCAGTGGGTGCAGCTGTACTTTGAAGGCAGTGGTCTCGATTTCGGCTTTGTGTCGCACAGTTTCGTAAAGAGTAGCTGGATGGTGTTTGTAGACAAGTCCATCAGTTCCATTCAGACTGTGTCTGCAGCAATATACGGTCAGCCAAAGCGATGCTATCAACCAAAGAATCACAAGAAGGTTTTTGGCAACTGGTTGGGGAATACACTCTTCCCCGCAGAACTGGTGGTTGCCAGATGGTTGCAGACTGGTCTCTAGACCTTTGTGACTGGGGTCTAATTCACTTGATGGCAGGCAAGTTAGTCATGTGTGGTTAGTGGTTATGTGTCGACAAACCCTCAATAGGATGGCCATGGCTCCATTTACAATGTCTGGTTTTGAAATAAGAGAGTGAAGTGTTACATATGATCTTCTTATGGCCTCTGACAACTTTACGGCTGTTGGAGGGGCCATTTCAGGTGACTGCGTCATGAAATTGATTGGGAGAGTGCAGGACTGTGGTAGAGGTGTGTGTGTGTGTGTGGGGGGGGGGTGCCTACTTTGAGGAGTCTAGCATCTGGAACATGTTTTGGTTTATTGCTTTTAAGTTTGTTACATGGTTCCTTATGTGTTCCTTCATGGTCTGGATGACTTCGGTATTGATTTACAATGCAGGAAAAACTAAAGAAAGAAAAGCATTGGGTGGGAGGGGGTGTCCAGGCTTTTGACTGCATATGTATATATATGTGCATGTATGAATGTGTGTGTGTGTGTGTGTGTGTGTACATTTGTTCTTCTCTTTGTCCTTCTGCCACTTCTTTCCCTCCGGTCAGCTCCGGCATAGGCAAACTGTATTAAACCAATATCAAGTAAATAAATACTTTTAAAAATATATAAAGTTTATCGAAAGGAGCCTTTTTATAAAGATCCTCTTGACAAAGCAAACGTGTCGGACTCGCCACAGCATGCAGATCATAATTTCACTTGCTTAATAATCAGGCCCCCATCATATCTTAAAAATCTCATAGTAGCTTATTATCCTAACAAAGCACTTTGCTTTCAGACTGCTGGCTTACTTGTGGTTCCTAGAGTTTTCAAAAAGTAGAATGGGTGGCCGAGCCTTTTGCATCCAGGCCCCTCTACAGTGGAACAGCTCCCACTTTGGATTGAGGAGACACCCTTTTAGACTTAAAGGCTTTGCTTTCTGATAAAGCTTATAGTTAGGGCTGGACCAGGTGACCCTGAACCCTCCCTTAGTTATGCTGCAATAGGCTCAGGCTGGTGGGGGGCTTCCCATGATGTGTTTCTTCTCATCTCTTTTCATTCATAACTAAAAATGTTTTTGAAAGATAAAATCTTAAATCCAAATTTGTTTCTTTTCCGAAATGCCTGGCTGTTGAAGCACTCTAAATAATTTTCTTTCACAGTCAACATTCAGATTTTTTTCCATGCCATCTGTAGTATCTGGCTGTTTAACATGATATCTGCTAGCTTCAATTTTTTTTTCTTTCCTTTTGCTAAATATGCCTGGAGAAATTCTGAGTTTGTACTTGCTCAGTATGGACACATTACACAAACCTTCAGAAACCTCCAGCAGGTTAAACTGGGAGTAACGGGAGACGCTGGGTTTCCTATTGACTCCAAATAGATATCTGATAGTGCTCAAATAGTTTGTGTCTTCAGGGAGAGAAAAAAATGCTAATGTGCGACACTGATAGAGAAAGACGTAGGAAGCAGAGGACAAGAGAGAAAGATGTTTTCAAAAGTACACAAGGAGTGCTCAGCAAGTGAAACTCTATAAACTGGGTGTTTTTAAATCACATGTTTTTGCTAAATTGTTTTTTGTGTGAAATTGAAGTACACCAATTTTGTGTTATTCAGAGGTTACTTAAAATACCAGACCATTTATTGTAGGCTACATTGGTTAGTTTGCACTAGTGTGATAAGGTTTGCAGTAATACACCATCTTAGACTAGTTACTGATTATATCTAATCACTAAATGCTACCTTGTACTAGCTTCAGTGGCTAAAGACTAGAAATCAGCCATATGGTTTGCATTCCATCTGCTTATATTTTCAGTTGGCTATATCCACAAAGAGCAGCGAATATCAGAGTTGCAGCACAGGTCAGCTGCTCGCAGTCTGTGCACGAAGAAAAATCTAGAGCTCACAAAACAGATGATCATTTTAAGAAATTCTTTCCCAACGCTGCGCTGCTCGGGTGGAGGGGTCACGTTGAGCTAAATCTTTTACTGCAGTGTTTAGACGTTTGTATAGGAAAACAGTGTTTTCTCAGTACAGGGCACGCCGCCAAATACTCAAGGAATTAGGAAGGAGCACATGTCCTACTTAAAATAAGTAAGCCACAGTTTCTAAACAAGGTTGGGGAGGGAAAAAATGGTAAATACTGACCTACTGCAGTAACCAGGCTATTACAGTTGTTGTCAAATTTTGTGTAACCTGATTTCTCCGAGTAACCTGGTTACGTCTGCCAGACGTAAAGGTACTGGGTGGCTTTCGTGCGTTGGTTTCTGGTGTCGATGTGACACATTCTGTCTCAAACGCATGCTTTGTCTTTTTCAGATAGATGAATGAGGTCACAGGTTCCATGTCTCGCCTCATAATTAGAAATGATCGGAGGATGCAGGGTAGATATTTACTCTGCTGCGCCATTCAGTTTTGCAGGACAGATTTGCTAACTCTCAAAGGCAGAACCATTAGAGAGATCGTGGTTTTGAAAAGGAATTATATTCAGCTAATGAGAAACATTAAAGACAAAAATAGACTAATGGATGGGGAAGTAGCTAAACTGTACTTACTGAACACTTTAGAAAGGAGCACCTGTTTGCCTTTATATTCATGTAACAATCATGTGGCAGCAATGCCACATATACAGGTCTGAAGCATGCATGCATCAAACATCGAGGGTGGAGGAGAATAAATCAAATGATTGTTGGGGGCTGCCAGGTTGGTTTGAGTATTTCTGAACCTGCTGGCCTCCTGGGAGTCTCCTGTGAGTCTCCAAAGGTTTATCAGAGTGGTGGGGAAACAAAAAAAATCCCCCAACAAATGGAAGGTCTGCAGACTGTAACTGCTTGTTGATGAACATGTTGACAGTACAGATCAGCTGGGGCAGAAAGGATACTATGACCCAAATAACCACAACTGTGGGCGTACCGAATGCACAACACGTCCCTCTTTTGCTGGACCCCTCTTTCATTTATTACCTCCAGTATGATAATGAAACATATTATACAGTGAATGCCATCTTGGAGCAGTTTCAGTTTGGTGGGTGTCATGGACCTCACCGGTTACAAGATTTGAATTTGAATGTGGTAAAAAAATAAAAAAAAAAGGGGGGTTGAAAGGGGGAAGGGGGGGCGAAAAAATTGGGAAAAAAAAT
>VUQK01038958.1:43255-53700 GCA_015106715.1 Bujurquina vittata
TAATTACATCCACAGAATTGACCTAAGAGGCCAGAATTAGTGGTGAGAGAGTCAGAAAGTTGATCCAAATAGGTCTGCCAAGCCATTTACGCGGCAGAAATAGTGTGTGTGTGTGTGTGTGTGTGCGTGTGTGTTTATTTGGGGGTTCAGCTTTTGAATAGAGTGTGGTTGCTCACTGGGTTTCTTTTCAGTTTAACTCGGTTTACTAATTTTGTTCAAATCTGTAAGAAATCTCAGTGCCATCTCGAGGGACTTTGCTGAATTTTATCATGTAACGCAATACAATCTCCCATGTGCAAGACCTTGGCAACAGTGGCGAAAAAGAACTCCCTTTTAATAGAAAAACCCCCTGCAGGAGAAGCAGACTCGGGAAGGCAGCTGTCTGCTGCAGCTGCTGTCTCGTCACCACAGCCAAAGAGAGAGAAAACTCGGACATACTAGTCCAGGAGCTGGAGTCACATGGAGAAATATTCAGACAATAAAAAAAAAGTGAAGAGTAAAGTCTAACAAACCGTCACAACCGTCACTTTTAAGACACAATCATGTATTATACAAATAATTCTAAAATCATTAAGAGTGGCTGTTTATAATCAAAAAATGACAAGTCCGAAGTCTGCTTTGTGTTAATCTTGATAATTATAAGCAGCCAAAGTATTGCACTGTACTGTAATATGTTGCTGGAAAAAGAACACACTTTTTGTGTAGGTACAGTAGTTTTGAGTCACACTCTCTTGCTTGAGTCTACCTCATAACGCATATGGGCAAAATTAAGCATTAAGTTCCATTATTTATGACAAAGTCAATGAGCTTAGTTTAATAGTTATGCGTTGTCTTTAGACATTGTTGTGGAGGGTTGTGTTGCGTGGTTTCTGGCTGAAGACAGTGTTAGGGCCAAGAGTCCTGTAAGCAACTGGTCAGGTCAAGCCAATGATCAGTTTCAGGGCAGTTGTTACAATGCTGAATTATGCAGCATTTTTGTAACCATGCAGTGCAAAGAGTAACTAAACTGTGACACAAACAGTAGAAAACTTAACTGGAGAAACAAAAAGGAACTAAACCCATGGCGCACAGACGAGGACACGCAGATTGACCGTGTTCAGCATTAAGAATGTAGTTTTATCCTTATAGATCTGCAGTGAAACAATTCAAAAATGGCAGTGGAACTGTATCCAAATAGCTTGTCATTTTATTCTGCAATGTTTTACAGTAAAACCACTGCTGTTGTAGAGTACAGTAGCTACTGTATACTATAAAATTAAATTCCTGCTGGCACATCTAGCAGCCAGTAGTTTAAGTTCCTTGGATAAAATATAGTTTAGAAAATTGCAATTACAAATAATGACCTACAACAGTGATTTTCACAGACTGAGTCGAGGTCTGTGAATGTGTTGCCAGATAAGCGCTAACACCTCTTCACCCCTACCATTCCCAGTCTATTATCTTCCAGCACACTAGCTAATGCAGACAACCAGACCAGTGTGGTACTGTAGAGTGTGGCTGCATTTATGTGTTAAGTATACTGCGTGACACACAATGCGCTGATAGCGGCCATCAAATTTAATTTAACAGAGCCATGTTTCGATCTAACAGATATCCGTCAGGCACTGTCATGTCGTCAGCTTTGATTTGAAACTGTATTTGGCTGTCCAGAGCAGGAATTTGTATTGTTGTGGTGCTTGTTTATTTCATTTCTTTGCTCCAGCATTCTAATGTTCTTTGGGAATATATTTATTGAACTGATATATTGTGTGTTTTTCATCTTTTGACATTTCCACAGAGGTTTGTTCAGTCCTGTGCGTAGCAGTATCAGACAGCTCTGCTCTGTTTGGTCCACCCTGAGAGCACATTGGCTCTCAAGCAATTCACCACCATCTGAGTGATGGATGCTCTGTTCCTGTCCTGTGATTTGTATTTGACGGTGCCTGACGATGATCCTTGTTAAATTCGGTTGCTACCTGTGCAGGTTGTGTGAATCCTTTGTGTGACCTTGGCTTTTAGTGTTTTTTGTACAGCACATATGCAAGATGCTTGTACAAGGAACATATTAAGACCCATATATTCAGTTCGTTGTCTCAGATGGTATTGCATGGTGGATTAATAGCTGATGGTACTTTTCTGCTTACTTCATTCCATCAGTTTGGATAAGATCACCAACACCACTGGCTGAAATGCAGCCCTAAAGCATGACAAAGCCTCTACTGTGTTTTGCAGATGGCCCTAGACATTCACTCTCCTGACCTCCTCCATACAGATTCAGAATCATTTAAATACACGTTTCAATTTGGATTCATTTGGACCCGTTACCACAGACCTTTCAGCCTTGATCTTGTGTAATTTGTCTTTGCGCTGTTCTTCTTCCTTTAGTATGGCTTCTTTTCAGGTATCTGTACTTTACTTGAGTATTTTTTTTTTCTGACTACTCTCCCCCCTACCGGCTCCTACAAAGCTCGCTCCGACACCGGAAAGAGCTAGTGGAAGTTGCCCTTTAGAGGCTACGTGCCGGAACGGTGAGGAAAATGAGTGAGAGAAAACGTAAAGCACAAAAAGTGTGTGCAGTTTGTCGCACAGTGTGTCTGCTAGCTAAAAGAGCAGCTGCTGTAATTGCAGGGAGAGCAACGAATGTGCGATAACTTCACTCAGATGGTGCCCCAAAGAGCTACTTTCGTACCTTGAGTGGATTTCAGAGCCTTACTTTTACTTAAGTAAAAAAGTTGAACCAGTACTTCAACTTTTACCAGAGTAGTTTTTAACACACGTACTTGTACTTCTCCTTAAGTACAGAATGTCAGCACTTTTGCCACCTCTGGTCAAGTCTTTGCTGAAATTGTTTCCTATTTCCAAACTCTTAGATATTCTTCATCTCCTCTAGGTACTTTTGGCCTTCCATGCTTTCTTTTATGCTCCACTTGCCCAGTTTCCTCAAATTTCTGCATGCAGACATGCCAAGTGTTTTGGTTTTTTTGGTCTAATCTCTCTTCGGGAATTGCTTTGATGTGCAAAAATAGTATTTTATGCCTCTCAAACTGTTATCTTTGGCATTTTTTGTAGATTCAACTAATGAAATGGGAACAAACAATGTGCTTTGGCAGCAGGCTGCCAGTAAAAGTGCCTAAAGATACAATTTAAAACCGGTTCTTTGCTAAGTTTTCTGTTACGTGTGAACACAGCACTCCTTCATCTCTTGAGTTAGGTGTCTCTCTTTTTGCTTGAATGGTTCATAATTATTGAGTGACTTAAAAAAGGTCCTCTGAAGATGGTTAGGCATGAGGAGCGCACTAAAGAGAGTGAAAAGCTAATGTCAAGAGGAACCTTCAGACAGCCTGGAGAAGTATTGCTGAAGATGACTTTTAAAGTCTTCCTCATTGGAAGCAAAATACAAAGAAATGAGGAGTGGCTCAAGAGCCACAAAGACTCAGTAGGTTTGTTGCAGATTGTTTCCCACTTCCAACCAACAGTGCCCACGACCAGTCAGTAATGACATGTGAACATGGAAGTCCATGTAAAGGGTAAAGGGTAATCTTTCCCTAAAGCTAGCACAAAATATTCAACCAAATTAAAGCAGAAAATACTCACTTCTATGTGTCCTAAATCCATATCTTTTTATTAGGTCATTCAGATTGGCTCATTTTGGATTAGCTTGATAACACATGAAAGCTATAATATCCCCTTGTGACACCTTGAGTAGTTCCAAAGACTAAATCTTCTCAGAAGTCCCACATCAAGTGTGGGAACAGAGCCGCAGTTGACCGAGTGACCCTCACAGAGCTTCTAGCACCACCTGGTTTCCATATAAGCTTACGCGACCTTCATTGTGACATTTTGGAATCTGATGCGGTCATTTTGTGAGCAGATATTCAACACTTAAGAGCAGTATCCTGAACAATCCCAGAGGCGCCCAGTGCAACTCAAACTAATTCACCACAACGAGCAGTGCTTTACAGGCACCGAACAAATCCTAAAAAAAAACCCCACATTAAATATGTTATCAATCTCTAACCATAAATATCTAGTTTTTAGAAAAAGGTAAATTCATCTAATTGCTTAACTAACTGAACGCAGCATTTTAATTTCATAGCAAAAGACCATTCAAATTACGAGAAACCACGACTGATACAAACTTGTGTTTTGACTAATATTCATCTGGTTTCTAATATGGCCAATGCAGTGTGATAAGAAATAAATCACACCAATTGGATCCCAGAATCATTTCCAGCAAAAACCCTTTTTCATGAAATCTTCAGTGATAAATTGCAGTCATTTGTACCCATCTACTATGGCAGGTAACAGTGAAGTATCGAAATGCCTCTTTTCATTTTAATTTAACTTGAAATTACATTAAAGTGCTCCAAGGTTATAATGTTTATGTAAAATCATCCTTGACAATTTGCCAGGAGAAGAAATGGCAAATTTGCTGAACCTGGGAACTGCCTTCCTGCTCCGTCCCATCGCAGCAGGAAATCAGAACGATGATAGCAACTTAATATCAAACGAGGATCTATTGATTGCACTTGTCAGCTTTTACAATCTGGCCAATTCTGTTGGTCTCAGAGTTTCTTGAGAGCTGAGGTGAGCCTGTCCTCTACCTGACAGCCTGCTCCTCCTTTATCTGTCCGGTCCTCGCCACTGCCCGACTCATCGCCCCTCTTACAGCTGCACACGAGCACCATCACGGTTCACTAATCCTGCTCATTAAGCCAGGCCCCAGGGCTCTCATTACTGTACATCTATTCCCACTTGCCTTGTACCAGACTCGTAGCTTTCATCTTTGGCAGCATGTGCAGATGACATGAATTTGCCATGTGCAATATACTATGTGTGTCAGGATTTTGATGTCTCTGTCAGCTGCAGGAGCAGATAACATGGGAAAAGGCAGCTGTTCTCACTCCATCTCAGTAGTGAAGAGAAAATTGCTTGGATTGCACTCGTGCTGCTTGTTACAGACTTTCCCCATGAGCTTCTATCAGTGTTGCTTTTTATACAGCTAGCCTTTAGCGCACGGTGTATTCACCTACACTGGAGCTAAGGCGTTGCTGGGCTCTGATATTTCTCTTTGAGTTGCAGGGATAGTTATGATGTTATGTGTGTATTTGCTGTTTGATACTCTGCATTAAGCCTCCAGGCAGCATCCATCTTGCATTTATTGCTGTTATTCTCTGTGTTTTATCTTATTGCACTGTACCAAATTCACGCTGAAGTTCTGAGAGCACGGAAACAAATATACTTTTCATAGGCTGAAAAATTGAGTTTCCTTCACTTAATGTAATTCTGTCCGCTCTTCAGCTTGTGTAAAGGTTGTGGCAGAGTGGCAAGTGCTCGAGGGATCTATATTAACCTCCCTTTGAAGTGATCCGTACAGCCCGTGAGCTCTTTGGATTTCCTTATTAAAAGCCTTTCTGATTCATCTTGGAAACAACTGAGAGCAATCGGAAGCAGCGTCGTCAGAGGCCAACCTGCCTCTGAAAATCCCAGCGATGCATCATGCCCATCCAACTGCATAAAGCCGTCTGACAAACGGTGCTAAAATGCTGGTGACAGGCAGCAGGAGATGGGCTTGAGGAATAGAAATCATCCGCTCTGAGACTGAATCACAAAGTTGAGCAGCTTTGGCTTTCCATCAAAAAAATATGCACACAGAGTGATGAAGTGCTCTATTTTATAAATAACTGGTAGTAAGGAATTTTTTCTAATCCCAGAGAGGGAGGAGAATGGAAGTGGAATACTGCACCAGAGGAGTTTAATGTGTGGGACAAGGTTTTACGATGAAAAGCCAGGGGTGATAACAAGCAATTATGACTCAGCAGTTGTCTTTATATCCTTCATAGGGTTTGGCATATGGTGTTTAAAATCTTAACTCCAACTCGTGATTATTTGCATCTCCTTTTTGTTAATTAAGTTAATTTGATTTAAATTTTATGTGCCTATATAGAAATTTATTGGATTCATTAAAAAAAAAACACACACACATAATTACCATATTATTTAATAGCAATGAGTTTCCAGTATATTTAAAAATTGATTCTTGCGTATAACCTATTGCCGATCATACAGGACAGCTGTAAGAAACCACAAAATAAATGTCAGCGATTTGCAGCAGAAGGGGTACCAGCGAGAGTTAAAGGGCATCATTTAGAAAATCGCAGTGAAAGCAGTCCGGTTATATTATGGGTTGCAGGCGGGAGTTCAGCTGTAGCTTGGCACAGGCCATTTTAGCGCCTTTATTTTCCTATCACCAATCAGCCAGCTCTGTTCTGATTTGCCAGCTTCCAAAAACCAATGCCTGCTTGCTTAACTGGCCATGAAAACAGATAGTTGATGGCTATTTAGACACACCCACACATGTTTGGCCCAAATCCAATCCACTGAATAACCTAAAGATCAATGGATATTTAAAGAGATTGCAGTTTTTCAGGAAGTAGTTAAACGTCAGAGCAGACTGGAAGCATTTTTAAAGTCGGCTTTGGAACTTTTCTACCATGTACAACAGACTTCTTTGGACACGACTCCTCCATGGCCATCACATTGTCAGCAATAGCCTAAACAGCAGCACACATTCCATGTATCCACACAGAAAATATGGCTGGGACCACAATGGAAGGAAAAACACAAGCACACTGAGGGATTAACTACACAAGAGGTAATCAGGGCGACGGCAAACACCAGGGTGCACCGCTGAAACTAATCAAAACAATTATGGGAAACCACACAATGACATGAAGCATGAACATTATGCAGAAACATTCAATTAATTAAGCCAGAGCCATGATCATTTTGACTACACAAATGTCCAATATTGTGCATCTGTCTGTCGCTTTTTTGTTGTCGTTGTTATTTTTGTACAGAATTATAATTCATTACCCGTCGTCATGCAGCAGTGCCTCGCTACACTTATTTTCCAGAGTTACTTTTTCAGCAGAACAACTACATTTGGACAGCCTTTGAATTAGAAGACAATATTCTGCAATTCTGCCCCATAAAACATGAAAACTACCAAAGCAAAAGTGTTCAACCCAGAGCGCACACGGCTGCATCAAAGGCACAGCGAGTTATTTATTCATTAAAATAAAAACATCAAGAAAAAAAGGCCCAGCTGCCGCAGTGGGGAATGCATGTCCACTACAAATATTCACACTCAATATTCAATTTCAAATCTGCATCTATTGTGATGTTGCAAAGTGGAGCCAGTGAACTGACTTGAATCCTGTATGTTTGGTTAGAGGGGCCTCTAAACGGAGGACCTACAGAGTCAGCGTGCACACACACTTGCTTCGAGTGAGGGCCGTGTGAATGTCAAGAAATCTGAATTGTTCGAACTGGTGGATTCCAAATTCCCTGCTGCTCACCTTTGACCCACGAGATCACAAAAAGCCAATGGAAACAGTTACAGAGAAGAGATCATTTTAAGGTTTTCATTACTTTTCATAAGCAACAAAATCAACAAAAGGTTTGACTCTCTGAACATGGATTACACCAAAAGACTGACAGCGGAAGTCAGGCTGCGACTGCCAGAAACCTAACAGACTCCTAAATCAACCTCACGCTCAAAGGAGCAATTATAGATGTTTCAATTTGCTAATTTAGCACCAGGGAGGCTCCCAAAGTGCCCCCCTGTGCTTCACTGAAAGCCATAAAATAAAAACAAAAATAATTTGGCATCTTTGTTGCTAATTTAATGGAACAAACATGCATGCAAATCCGGGCTGGGTAGATTAATTACAAATATATTAGGAAGAGATCGCTATCAAAAATACAATTAAATGATTCGACTGATTTCTGTGTTTCACGACTGATCAAGAAGCAGCGTTTATGTTGCTTAGTGAAAATAATATAGCAATCACGGCCTTATTAACTCAGTGCCAGGCTGCCAAGCGTTTGAAAGAATACTAAAGATCGATTCAAAACGGGGTTAAAACGTTCTCTCCAAACATAGAACGCAGACTTGGATTTATGAAACACACAAAACCTTAAATTTTCTAATTTAATGTCCAACATTCAGCATGCTCTTTTCCTCATTTATTAACGTGGTTTGTTTCATTCCAAAGTCACGAGTATATGTTTCTACTGTGATGCTTGCCCATGCACCAGAGGAGGATGAAGGGCAAACAGACTTAAATGTTTTAAATGAGTAAATACACAAGCTGGGGTGGGGGGTGCAAAAGAAACTTTGCCAGTTTAAAGTCAAAACCTTGAAGTGTTACCTAATGATCTGAGTCACCTTCGCTCCATTCAAGTACATTACTGCATAACAAAAAGGGAAGCTTGTGTTAGCCTGTTTAAGGAAGCTTCTCTTCAAGCTCTTCTGGTTAACAATCCTTTATCAAAGAAAGCACCTGCCGATATAAATGAGAACAGTTTTTTCACATTCTGAAGTTGTGGATCTGCATTGAGATACCTTTCAGGGGGGAATCAATCCTGTGAGCCTTTAAAGGCAAAAGAACAAAGTACTCAGATTCACTGAGGATGTTTTTGGGAGCAGTGCTGTCTTGACAGTAGTTGTTGTCCTGCCAAAATGACTGAATCAATTTGTGGCACAAGGCCACTTCTGCCTAAGGGATGTTACCTATTTTTTTATTTTTTTTTTTCAATTTTACACTTCATTTCATTTTTACATTTAGACATTGTATATCGCTGTCTTCTCAGTGTCTGAATGGCACCACAGTAACATTACCTGAGGGTAGACACATGCACTGTACTCATGACAGCCACCGGCCAATATCACCGTGGGACGTGTTTTAAACTTAGCCGGGCCCACTGCTGGACGGCACATCCACCAACCGCCCAGGGAAGAAAAAAACCCACTCCAGATGGCCAGTCTGCCTGTGTCATCCAAAGTGGAGTAAACATGCTTGTGTACTTCTCCATGCTTAGACGTCAGGGATGACATAGTTTGCAGTGCTAAAGAGGCCAAATAACTTCTTAGCCCACTTCTAGAGTTATTGTAGAGGAAGCAAACATTAAAATAATAAAGTCATACTTTTTTGTTATGATTTATAAACATGTTTATCCCCAATCAACCACGCCTGGCAACAACTACCGGAAATAGGAATGTGAATTTGATTTGATTTGATTTAAACGGTGGTGTCCGGTGTGATGGGCTGTCTCGGGCTGAGACACCACAAGCCGCTGGAAGAGCTTCAGTGCACCTTGTAGAGGTTTTTTCTCTCTTTAAGAATTTGATGCTGATGTTTCCCATTGTTAAGCTGAGTGAAATGGCTGATTGAAATGTGGTGACTCTGGAGGCCAGGGCCAAGGCGCAAACCCATTTAACCTTATCTAGTGAATGAAGTGTATATGGAAGCGTCTACATTTGCTTCATTCTGCTTTTTTCTTTCTTTCTGCCTTTAGTGCAGGTAGATTGAGTGTCACGATGGTCTGAAGATGTCCATGATCCCTTAAAGATGGGGATCACTGGATTGATCTGTACAGGTGTGACTGCAGACTCTAATGTCTAGAATTTTGTGCCCAAAGGATGCCATATTGAAATTGGTGCATCTGTGCCATCTCAAAGGCATCTCAATCAAGCAAGTTGATTTGTCGCAGTATCCTGCACTGGTGATGACTTGTGGTGTGCTCCACACAAGAAAGTGATTTCCCCCCTTTACATTTCTCTTTTTCTCTTTTTATTTTACTCCCCCTGCTATCTATCATGCACACTATCATGGTGACCACACTGATTTGCTTGCAGGCCAACTGTGATGTCACCACAGCCCCATTGCCATTTATACTGATACTGTATAAATGGTAATGGGGATGGTACTGGCATGGCCAGGCTAACTGCACTATTCTCCCAAAAAATAGTTTTCACCACTCACACAGCGCTGGAATACGAGTAAAAGAAGTTGAAATGGAAAGTAAAACAATTAGGGAATTTTTTTCAAATGTTTCTCCAAAAAGTCTAATCTTTTCAGGCCTTAACATCTACCTGATGTCTTCTACCCGACTGCACCAGCAGGTTAGAAGATTGAGAGGTGCACCGAAGTGCAATTTGTGCGCTTTGGTGCAATGTGACATCACTGTCACCATGCGCTACCATTTGTGAGAGTGACGTCAGCAGGTATAGTATGTCCTTTATGTTGAAACAATTTCCACAATCCAGTAACTGCCCAAATTGAGTTGGGCTCCCAGAACATTTTTAGACAATCTTATGGCATAAAATTTGCCCCTCTGTGTGTAAATGAGTGCCTACAAAGCAGTGGCGGATGCTGGTCTTTCAAGGAGGGGAAGCTCAATTTTGGCCTACATCATAAGATGTGTTGAAATAAATAAATAAATAAATAAATACATAAATACAATTTTGTAGACTGTGCTACTGAGCTTTTGGATTGAAATATGTTCACAAAAAAAAAAAGAATAAATATATATGAATAAATAAAATGTGTGGGTTTATTTAGACGTAAATTCTACCCTCCGCTCCTTTTCAATAACATGATCTGTGACCCTGTCGTAGC
>VUQK01038960.1:10250-25547 GCA_015106715.1 Bujurquina vittata
AAAGAAAAAAAAAAAACCCCTAATTTTTTTAAAACCTCCCCCCCCCCCCCCCCCCCAGTTAAATCATATATGATCACCAAGGCTTCTAAAAATATTTAAGTTATACAGGATTCCTCAATATGAGTTTACAGCCATAAAAAGTTAAGCCCAGGAGTAATTCTGGAGGCTTCAGGAGTTGAGGAGGCTGAAGTTTTCAAATTGGATTTATGACCATAAAACTGCATCTCAGGCTTGAAATCCCAGAAATGTGTGTGTCTGATAGTGAGGGGCATTGGCTAAAAGTTGAGATGTTCAACATGGAAACTAGAGGGGGGAGACAGAGAGGGAAAAAGTTGATTCTCTTCTTTCTTTCTTGCATATTTTCCTCCCCACACACATTGTTTAAAGTCTATATCTCATTTTGTATATATAAGCCCCCCCTTTTTTGGGGGGGGGGCATAATACAGGAATACCTGACATGTGTGCACAAAGTAGCAGGAGTTGGTTGAGTGGTGGAGAGTTTGCAGAAATGAGAGTCAGGAGGACGAGTGTCAGGAGGACTTCTTAGTTTGTAGTTTTCTTTATTTTCTGTAATTGTAGTCAGAATTGTTTTGTTGTGTTTCTGCTTATTGTCTCTAGTTGCTGTTGTGTTTAGTCCTCATGTACATTTGCAATCTGGTTTCCATTAGTAGTGAACTCTTTACTGTATATTTGAGTCCTTGTATTTTAGTTTTGCTGCATTGCCATCTGGTTATGTCGCTGAGTTATGAAGATAACTCCTGCATAACAGAACCAGGGATTACCCGTATTGCAAATGTTTAAGAACTAGTGCCAATTTAATTAATAAAACTTCAATTCACGATTTAATACACTGCATTTATAAATGACTAAGGCCAAGCCTAGCAACTGCAAACTTTAAAATGACCAAACCAAGTGCTTTGGGGATTGGAGGTGGGGGCAGAGTATTGGATAGTATAACTTGATTGTAAACGTCACCCAGCTGCATACAACAATTGTCTTAAGAATTTGTATGCTATTGTTGGCAGTGTACACTTGTTTTAATTAAGCCTGGATAAACTCAAGGAATATTCATGATAAATTTTAAGACATGAGGCCCTAGCAGATGGCTCCTCTGTTGGAGATAATGAAGGGAACAACACCAGCTTCTTCTGAAATTGCCCCAGAATTTCAGGTGCTGTGAATGGCTTCACTAGTAATGCAGTATCATATCTGTGAGAGTATATTTGACCTTTCTGCAGGCAACCCGAACGTTCCCTGGGTGTGGAACTGGGACAATGATGTACAGATACAGCCACTGGCTGGCTGGAGCTTGACAGAAAAATGGTGGATCCTTGGCCCTGTATGTGATGTGGGCTATGCAACTACGAGCGGTAACACCCCTAAGCAGCATTTAGAAAAACTGGTGATAATGTCTTCTATCCACCAGGGAGAGCAGTGATAATGGAAGTGCATTCATTTACAGCTTGCTTCACTGTATATTCATGCATAATTATAACAGAATCATAATGTTGAACCTTTCTGTAAGTCACTGATATGCTTGCAGCAAATAAAGTTTTAAGGTTTTGCACACTGCATAAGAAAAGCAGAAGACAGAAACATGCTTGCACTTGATGGTTACTGGTGACTGTTTCTGGACAAAGAAAAAGCATAAAATGATTATTTAAATGCACTGAAAATGTTTTTATACAAAAAGTAAAATTGAAATTTAAATGTGAATTGATTATTGCTGGGTCAGAGAAGGGTGCATTTTAGATGTGATACAAAAGGGCAAGTCAGACAGCGAGCGCTGGGATTCTGCAACAATATTGTGTGAGTGTGTATTCTGCTCTAAAGAAAAATGTCAGAAATATGTGGGGCTCTGTTCTAAACATTTAGGGTGAGGACTCAGTGAAAAGCTCCTGCAGGAGAGGGACTCAAAGCTTTAGCCCTGAACTCACAACTGTGGGGAATTCTCCCACTACCACGCTGACTTTCCAAATGAATTAACAGTCATGGTAGAAATGATCACACTCAGGCAGTTTTTACTCGATGCACTAAGTGTCTGCTTAGTATATCACCTTTGTGCGATTCGTTTTATTGTTCCACTCCAAAAATGTGTCGCTGTGAAAGGAATCCTATAACTGATACTTGTCCATCATAATACTGCAGTAGTTGTTTATTCATTTATAGGTGCAAAAACAGCACATGCTGACAGGCAGGAAAGAATTAACATGTCATTAGCATTCAACCCAGTTATTTTGGCTGATCTAAAGTGCATTTTAGAGTGCAAAATGTCTGCTTGTATATACAAGCTGGGACCTGTCTGAGTTTTCAGTGACTGTCATTACTACATAAATTCCATTTTCCTATTTTATCAAACCTCAGAGTTCCTGTTTATTTAACTCCAAACTTAGGCCTAAACCTTTCAAGACTAAAGCCTGAACAACCTAAAGACATAAGCCATCTTTTCCACCATCACCATCTCTACCTTTTCAGACTGCTCGTGTCTAGACTTTGGTGGAATTCTATTCTTCCTGCCGTACCCTCAAAGAACCACACAATTATGCTCAGTTTTAATAAGATTAATTCTCTATCCTGTAGCCTCATTGTAAATGTTTTATTCACCTTACCTTGACTTTTCTGCGCTTAAATAAAGTTCGGCAATGATGAACTGACTTCATTTGCAATAAGCACAACTGTGCAAGCCACACAGACACAGCCAAAGATAAAGCTGGAGACGCACACTCAGGATCTCCCTCTCCACTCAAATACTGCGGCAAAAAGTGGCAGGAATTTTAAATATCTTCTGTGTTACTGTGCAGTTAAAACAAATGAAGAGGAAGCATAGCCAGCTATTTCCTTAAAACCTTCACATGAGCATCCACTATAAGGTCCTTCCTGAATATTACCTCTGTACTATCAGTTGTAAAGTGCTGAAAGTGCTGATAGTAGCTGCATCTGCTACTTTTGGCATAATACAGCAACTGATGGAGGTACGGTGGCCATGACTGCATAAACAATGGGAAAGATGCAGCTGTATATAAAAACTAACCAACCATATCTTGGATGGGGGTATTTTGAATTAGCTGACTCAAGAAAAGGATACCCATTGCGATTTGCTATATGCTTCAACTTGGCGCGAGCATGGACTATTACTGTTTATTAGTGAATGCACTTTCTGGTGTGCTGGTCTGGCCTTTGTGTTTTATGTTTATTGTAGGTATAATTTCTCCAAAAGCCTAAAACTGGATGTCATCTTACAGAACTTCCTGTAAAACATCAAAATGAAATAAATGGAAGATGGATCCACATCCAGTTAGAAACAACTGAATAGAAAAAAAAAGCCAAAAGCAGCAAAAATAAACAAGAAGAGGGGGCTGTGCTCATTAGCACCTGCAAATATTAAAAATAAAAGTCCTGAATGAAGAAAAGTGTCCACTGTGATGGTATGCTAAACCTTTTTGCTCATTCATTATTTTAAATGTGGCGTTTTACAATTGTTGTTTGATGTGGAATTTATTTGAACCATTTTTTGAATTAAAATTGTCATGGTCTGGGGTCCTGTGGACCCCGTGTTTTTGTATTCTGGGCTTTGTCTGTTTTGTTTTGGGTTTTGATGGTGGGGTTTGGTGCTGCTTTGTTTTCTAGTTCCTTGTGTTTCCAGTGTCAAGTTGGTGTCTCTGTTCCCTGTTGTGACGTCCTGTTTTATTTTGATAGTCACCTGGTCCCTGTCCGTTGTGTTCAGTTGTGCTTCTCCTGGTCTGGTAATTCGTATCACCTGTTTTCCCACCTGTTTCCACTCCCCTCATTAGCCCTTTTGTTATTTCAGTCCTGTGTTTTCTGTGCCTCTTGTCAAAAAATATTTTTTTGTGGTTTTTAAAACATTATAAAAATAACAAAGAATTCTGTCACAAGTACTCTAAACAATCATCAAAATGATTTTGTGTCACCATTACCTGAAACAGATACTTAAGTTATCGAGAAACCATTTTGGCTGTATTTGTATAAACAGTTGGGTAGTGCAAATTATAACACAACGTCAGTGATGTAAAAATGTACAATATATGCTGATTTGGTGAAGAAGAAATAGAAAGCAGTGTAAAAGCCAAAGTACCTTCACTACTTTAACTGTACTTGGTTGCATTCCATCTGTAATTATATACAATTACTGTAAATCTGATGCTTTTCCCCTGTTGTCTGATTTTCAAAAACAACATATTGTAATAAAAGCTGACTTGCAGGTTGTTGTCAAGGCTCATCACAATGGGTGCACATGTAATATTTCCCTTAAAAGCAGGTTCTGTCTGGTTCAGGAATATAGATAAGAAATAATTTTGCAGTGACAAAGGTGACGTATTTGGCAGCTGAACTGAAGATGCCATTGATTGGTGTTAGTGTGTGATATATGTCTCACAGAGAAGTTTGCTAAACTTTTACAGTGAAATGAGTGACACTGCATCAAACAACTTCCCCAGTTTATATTAAATGTTATCTTGTGAGGTGCAAAATGGTGGACATCAGCCTACAATATATTTTTTTAATTACAAAAAATTGTCTCACAAAGGCATCACTTGTACAAAGATTACAACCATAAAATGGCAAATCATTATATAAGTGACATCTAGGGTTAGGGTATGGTTTTGGGTTTGGTTAACATTTCTATCTAAATTATGGTTCTCTTCATGGTCACCTTGATTGTGACGATGGTGACCACCATGACAGGTCATTCTCAGTGTTATTGCCAAAGCCATGGATTATCTCAGCTACAATTCAATCTTTTTTTTTAAATTATTTATATAGTGCCAAATCACAACAAACTGTCATCTCAAGGTGCTTTATATTGTAAAGTAAAAACCATACAGAGAAAACCCAACAGTCAAAACAACCCCCACTGAGAAAGCACTTGGCGACAAAGGGAAGGAAAAAACTCCCTTTTGGAAGGAACTTCCAGCAGAGCCAGCCTCAGGGAGGGGCAGCCATCTTGGGGGTGAGGGGAGGGAGACAGGAAAAAATACAAGCTGTGGAAGAGAGCCAGAGATTAGTAATAACTCGCGATTTAATGCCGAGTGGTTTATAAACACAGAGAGTGAAAATTCACACGCAAGGTGTTCTTTTAAAATTAGTAAATGCGTCCAGGTTATATGGTGTACAACAAAAAGGTATGAAGAGAGATCACTGATCTCTCTGAATGAACAGCTGTAGCAGTAGTAGTAATAGCCGTAGTTATAATAATACTATTCAAAAACAAAGCAATATCGGGAAGATATTATCAGTATCATCGTAGGACGCACCTTGCTAGATTCACTTTAAGTGACACCTCAACATAATAGTACAGCGGCACCTTGGCACGACAGCATTCAGTCAGAAGAAATCCTAGAAAGTAGAAGTAACTTTAAAAAGATTATACTGTAGAGTTTTGGATAGGGAAAAAGAAGGCAAGATAAAGTTGTCACCTGGGAGAAGTAAGTGGTGTGCCAGATAAGTGACAGAATGTGGACCTGTTGACAACACACTGGGGATCAAGGAGGAGAAATGATAGAAAATATAAGGAAGAGTGACAGCAGGGAGTGAGAGGAGGATAATGGTGACTGCACAGTTGAGAATCCTCCCACTCGATAGTGGAACCCCACTGAATACATCAGATGGAAAGCAGGAAAAGTAAGAAAACTGGCATTTTGTTTTCCGTTGTGGTAATCACATGGACTGCGTTTATCCTTCCTGCATTGTAATATTTCATTGTTTTGAAGAATTCAAGCGGTAATCAGATAAATTGCTCAAGACATTTGTCTTTTATTGTTTATACAATAGAAGATCCTTGGCAAGATCTAACAATGGCAAATATGAGTAGCAGTGTTGCGCTCAAAGTTGAGATTGTGCAAAACTGATGCCCAGTTATGACACATCAATTTAAATGAGAACTTTTTCCTTCATACACTCAACTCAATGTTGAGAATCTTCTTGCTAGGGGAAGCAAGATGCATACACTCACTGAAACACCTTGTTCTAGAGCCTCGGTGACGTAGTCAAGGAGTGTAGTCATACACAGTCGTTTCGTGATCCAACCCCGCTAACACATAATCAGTTAGGAGCCGACTAGTGTGAGCAGTCACAAAGGCAAGTAAGTGCTAGAAGTCTATTCTGGCCCAATATGTTGTGCAAGAATAAAAAAAATAACACTGTAAACTGTAAGGCCACTGCCAAAACTTCCAAAATATGACCAAGCGTTTACTTAATGCAGCCTGGGCCTCCTTGTTGCATGTTTGATGTAAATGAGCTCTCTAGCCATCCCCTCACTTACTTTCTTAACCACTTGTCCAACTTAGAGTTGTGAGTGGGCTGAAGGCAGTCCCAGCTGTGGTAGGGTGAGAGGCGAGGTACTCTGGCTGTCCACTTCTTATGCATGGCTATGGATTTGCATCTTAATATCGTCTTCTGTGGACTGCTTTTAAGAGCAACAGAATGAGGAAAATGATTAGTATAATAACCACAAGCCCCAATGACGTTCCCTCTTTCACGTTTGCAATTCCAAGAAGTATCTGTAACTCTCTAGATATTGTCCTTTATGGTGGAATAATAAGTCACACTTGAGGAGCACGAGATGACAGAAAGCAGCTCACGGGTACTTCAGTATTTGACACCGATGCTTGATTTGTCATTTCACTTACTGTGATGCATCGAGGAAGGAAGAGCGATAGCAGAGCGGGTTAATCATGCGTCGGCTTTCTTTCTGCCTCTCCATCACTGTCAACAGTTTTCTGAAGTATAATATTTTAATATAGCTAATAATTAAATTGTGAAACTTGTGAAACAGCTGGCACATTACAGACCGCTTTCTGCAAGTTTGGTGCATTGTCGCTGCAGTTTCTCCATCCTTGAAAGTACTGCTTGAATGATTACATTTTTCTTCACAGTGGTGCAGATAATTACCTGCAGTGTGGTAGATGGCCAGATACTGTTAGTGTAGATATTCCCTTTGTGTGTGTGTGTGTGTGTGAATATGTGCCTTTAGCTGTAAGCATTTAAGAGCATGTATAGGTAGGTCCTGGGTATTTGCATGGGTGCTCTAATCCTTCTATTTTCACCGAGGCTCGACAGAAAATGTCAGCAAGCTATTAGAGCGCAGTGCCACCCTTTCATTCATCTAACTTTACCATTTAGGGTGTGTGTGTGTGTGTGTGTGTGTATGTGTGTGATCTATACTCTGTTAAGAGAAAATTCATGCTGTACACTTGTATATACACACATGCACAAGCTAGGTAAAAGCAATTTTGTTATCAAAAACTGCACAGAGTACAAAAGGGAAATTATTTCTAAGACAAATTGAAACTGGGGCATCTAAAAGCATTACTACTGAGAAATATTAGCATTTCAGCACCGCATAATAGATCGAAAATTTTGAAACAAACCAATTTTACAGATTGCTACTTTGCTGTTGCAGTGAGAAGTACATTTCATTTGCAATCTATAAACAATAAGTATTTAATAGATGAATAGTGTCATACACTGCTCAAAAAACAGAGGAACAATTTGAAAACAGATCAGATCTCAATGGGAAAAAAAAAATCATGCTGGGTATCTACACTGATATGGACCGGGTAATGTGTTTGGAATGAACAGTGCCATTTTGTTTGATGGAAATGTAAATGATCAACCTACAGAGGGCTGAATTCAAAGACAGTGAAAATCAAAGCAAAAAATGATGCAGTAGGCTAATCCATTTTGGAAATTTCATTGCAGCAACTCAAAATACTACTGAGTAGTTTGGGTTGCAGTGCTTGCATGCACACCTGACAACATTGAGGCATGCTCCTGATGAGATGACAGGTGTTCTGGGGAATCTCCTCACAGATCTGGACTGTGGCATCACTGAGCTCCTGGACAGTCTGAAGTACAACCTTGTATCAGATGGAGTGAAGCATGGGCCAGTCGGTGGGGTCAGTTCCTTCATGCTCCAGGAACTGCCTATAGTCTTGCCACATAAGACTGGACATTGTCGTGCACCAGGAGGGCCCGAAGACCCACTGCACCAGTGTAGGGTCTGACATTTGGTCCAATGATCCCAATATCGCAGCCGTTACATAGCCTGTAAAGCAGAGGTATTCGACTCCAGGCCTCAAGGGCCGGTGTCCTGCAGGTTTTAGATGTGTCCCTAATCCAACATGCCTGAATCAAATGGCTGAATTACCTCCTCAGTATTCAGTCACATTCTCTAGAGTATTGCTAATGGCTTCTATATTTAACTCAGGTATGTTGAAGCAGAGACTCATGTAAAACCTGCAGGACACCTTCCCTCGAGGTCTGGAGTTGAATACCCCTGCTATAGAGGTTTGTGCGTCCCTCTATGGATATGCCTCCCCAGACCATCACTGATTCACCACCAAACAGTTTGAACCTCATTTATCTGTGAAAAGCACAGGGTGCCACTGGTGGCCCTGCCAATTCTGGTATTCTATGGCAAATGCCAGTTGGGATCCATGGTGCCAGGCAGTGAGCACAGATGATGATGTCATGCTCTCAGGCCACCCTCATGAACTTTGTTTCTGATTGTTTGGTCAGAGACATTCACATAAGTGGCCTGCTGGAGGTCATTTTGTAGCTCTGGCGGTCCTCATCCTGTTTCTGCTTGCATAAAGGAGTAGATACCGGTCCTGCTGATGGGTTAAGGACCTTCTATGTCCCTGCCCAGCGCTCCTACAGCAACTGCCTGTCTTCTGGAATCTCTTCCATACTCTTACATGGCAATGGAAAGTATTGGGAGACATATAAGAGAGAGAGATATATTTATCACATATATATATATGTTATTTTTTTATACCTAGAGAGAGAGATAGCAGAGTAGTGTACAGGAATATGAAGTCCTCAAGTCTTCAAGTCCTGATAGGAGACATCACCAAAGGGGCTTTAGGTCCCACAGGACCTTAGCCCTGATGTTCTTTTAGACAGACAAGCAACTGCTGGCCAACCAACCAGACAAGGAGCAGAGGACTGCAGTTGTGATTGCTGTGACAATCCCAGTGGACAGCAACATCAGGAAGACGGAGCAGCAGAACATATTATTTGTAATAAAATACAATAAAAGGCATAAATCATTCTGCCTAGTGAAGGTCAAACATTCAAGAGAAATACCAGTGAGCTAAACACATTTTTGACTGCAGGCAGAATATAAAAGTAATCTTTTATTACAATAATCCAGTGTTTTACATACAAATTGCCTCTATAGCTATACTAAAGCTATCCTGACTACTTTGTGGAAGAATATTGCATTTTTCCTTAAATTACAGACTTAAGATTTTAGTGGGAGCTTTCTTTTGAAAGAGCAATCAAAATTTCAAATACAGTTTTCTGTACTCTGCATCTAGACAAGAACCAAGATTCTTATATATTTGTATTATTTGTCTACTAAATAAGTGTGTGTGTGTGTGCGTGTGTGTGTGTGTGTGTGTGTGTGTGTGTTTAGTTCCAGTCAAAAGGTTTTTTTAATGCATTTTTATGCTGGGGTTGTAACATCTAGATTTTTTTTTTCTTTCACTGTTTAAAATATGATTTACAGAATTCCGCGGCACTTCTCAAGCAAAGTTTAAATAGGTTCTACCTTTGCGCTAGGTTTGAACAACCTGAATTGATAGGCATGGTGGCTTCAACACATAAAGCTAGAGCCACTTTTAAAGAACAGTTTCAGAGTGTAAAAAACAAAAAATGGTTTAAGTTGATTATGTTTAACTTTGCTTGTTGGTATCAGATTATATGGGATCGCCAGAATCTAAAACAGTTTGGGAGATCTGTTATTTGGTTTGAATAAAGTTTGCAGCCTTAGAAAATATACCATACTTTGATTCTCCAATCAAAGCCACTTACAGTATCAGGTCACTTACACCTCCACTATTTTAAAATACACTTTGTATAAACACATGGCAATTTCACATCACAGTCTCTCAAGCTCTCAGACACTTGTTATAAGTCATGTGTTAAAGGTGAAACCCAAAAATCAGCTGGCGGCAATTCACGTCAGAATACCCACTGAAGCTTTTCTTGATTTCCAGAGGTACCATTAACTCCACAGAAAACTGACACATATTTTGTCAAATCCTGGATTTAATCTCTCAGGGTCGTTGAACAGGAACTCTATCCTAATATGATTCAACTTCAACAAAACCTAGCCCTTAGGCAATATCTTCCATTATCCACTCCACTGTTGCAGACAGTGTTGTCATTAGCATCAAGCTACTGTACTTACCGCTGGTTGAAAGTTTGCTTTGCTAAAATCTGTATTTGATTTCTGAAAGTTTGTGTTTCTTTGTCATACAATTTCTGATGAACAGCAGACCAATACGAATTTCATATTTCTATGCATTAAGTACAAACGAATCCAGAAAGTATGTAAAATCTGAAAGTGGGGAAATCTGTATGTAAAGTAAAAGTAAAAATTGGAAATGTTACAAAAACCACACGAGGGTTTGACTTGTACAAAAATAGCATAAATCCATTATATGTACTGGAAGAGCTTGATATATTAGGAAAATAGTCTGGCCCTTTCAAATCTTCTAGTATTAGTATAATTATAAATTTGTTCCCAAAGACCTTCTATGGATTCAAACTGAATGTAATTTATTTAAACTTGAAAAATCCGATATGGCATGTTCTCATTTACAATGAGGTTGCGTAGTTTAAAAAACACTGACACACATTAAACAAAGGATGACAGTAAAACTAAATAAGGTTTGATGAAAAGGTTCTTGCTCATAAAAATAAAGCCGTTGATCATTCAAACTGAGATGGTCTCCTGTTCAAGGACATCTTCTCATGCATCTCTTGACCCCTGACTACATCATTCATAACCAAAGGGATGGCAGAAACAGTGTTGTGCATGAGGCTGAATCCTCACTGGTATGGACTTAAAACCAAGTTTGTGTTCAATTCCTTCAATTGATAATGTACAGGTGACACTAAGACCCCTGTCACACTGATGCAAAGAACGCTGAGGGCTGCGAATCGCTGTGGATGAGCAAACTCAAGCAATCTGCTGAAATTTATGGCGGATGGGAAATGCAAACAATTGATCGCGCATGTGCCAAGTGACCTGATGGCATGTACAGTAATGCATACAGAACACGTGTAGATCGCGGAAAAATTCTGTTGAGAGGTGAGAAGTCATGTGTGAGCAGACAGCAGACATCACGTGTATTATAGAGCCATCACGTGCATGACTGATCACGGACTGATCACAAACTCAACCAGTGCTCCTCACATACGTTCCTGTCCGCAACTGTCCAAAGACAAAAGTCAGGCTAAGTTTTGAGAATGGATTCCGCGGACACTGGGAGACACCTGCAGACATGGCAGATGTAGGAAGAGCATTGTGGAAAATTTCTGCATTCTTTCTGCATTTCATTCTTTCACATACAAGGTCTTGAATGATCAGGCCCCATCTTATCTTAACCCTTTCATGCATAGTGGTCACTTGTGTTTTGTTGTTACAGTTGCATATCAGTCAACACAGTGGATGCTTGTGCATCATCCCATACACTGCTACCGACTGGCCAGACATGGGAATTTTTTTTTTTTTTGTTATTTGAATGTAATTAACAGAATCAGTTTTAGTCCATGTTAGCAGTGGTGACAGTAGAGCTGAGGATGCATTATCATTTTCTGTTACTGGTGTGTTAAATACATATTTCTCTTAATGCATGGTGTCCAGCAGAGTGGACATATTTGTAACTCTATGAAAAACAGGCTCATAAACAAAAATTTAATTGCATTTTTTTCTTGCCTAAAGAGAAATAAAAACATTCAGAAAAAAATAAATCTTGACTGAGGTTCTCATAATTCATGCATGAAAGGGATACAGACTTTATCGTACCGTATCATCCCAATAGAGCGCTTCACTCTGAGACTGCTGGTTTACTTGTGGTTCCTAGGATTCTTAAGAGTTGAATGGAAGGCAAAGCCTTCAGCTTTCAGCCCCCTCTTCTGTGATACCAGTTCTCAGTTTGGATTTGGGAGACAGACACCCTCTCTGTTTTTAAGATTAGGCTTAAAACTTAATCAGGTGACCCTGAACCCTCCATTAGTTATGCTGCTAACGCACTGGGTGTTTCTTTTTATCCACCTTTTTTACTCTGTATTTAATCATTAGTTATTACTAATCTGTGTCTCTTCCACAGCATGTCTTTTGTCCTCTCTCTCTCCCCTCAGCTCCAACCGGTTGCAGCAGATGACTGCCCCTCCCTGAGCCTGGTTCTGCTGGAATTTTCTTCCTGTTAAAAAGGAGTTTTTCCTTCCCACTGTCGCCAAGTGCTTACTCATAGAGAGTCATTTTGAATATTTTGTTTTCTCTGTATTATTGTAGGGTCTTTACCTACAGTAGAAAAGCGCCTTGATGGGACCGTTTGTTGTGATTTGGCGCTATACAAATAAAAAATTATTTAAATTTAATTGAAAATCTGAGTTATTTGCTCCAAAATGAATGGTGCAGGAAAACAAATGATTAGTGCAAATTTTATTTAGCAGCTCAATCATGCTTTACATTTTGGGTGGCTGAAGATCAGGCGGTACAACAGGTCGCGTAAATGGTAAATGGACTAGTTCTTATATAGCACTTTTCTACTCTTTTCGAGCACTCGAAGCGCTTATACAACACGTTTACATTCACCCATTCATACAAGCACTTCCATATGTGTAAGCTAAGTGCTTTAATTAGCTAACATTCACACTCCAACGCTGGCGTCGGAGAGCAACTTGGGGTAAAGTATCTTGCCCAAGGATACACTGGCATGCAGCCTGGAGTAGCCAGGAATCGAACCACTGACCTTCCGATCAGTGGGTGACCTGCTCTACCTCCTGAGCTACAGCCACCCCATCGTAGCAATCGGAAGGCCGGCGGTTCGATTCCTGGCTGCTCCAGGCCATGTGCCAAAGTATCCTTGGGCAAGATACTGAACCCCAAGTAGCTCTCCGACGCAAGCATTGGAGAATGCCTGTTAGACAATAAAAGCACTTAGCTTAGTTACTACATGTGCTTGTATGAATAGATGTGATTGGGTAAATGTTAACGTGCTGTATAAGCGCTTTTAGTGCTCAGTCAGAGTAGAAAAGCACTATATAAGAACTAGTCCATTTACCATTTTTTTGTCTTACTCTGGGTGTCTCTCCAGATGAATCTCCCCTCCTGTCCACTTCAAATGGCCACTGCCTACCTTGCCTCCAGAAATTTACATTTTAATTGACATGCTGTACTCATGCAAGGGTAATAGCTATATAGCTAGAGTGACATGTAAATATTGAATAAATCCCAATATATGTACATTTGATGTACGGTCACCTGGAATGGGAAAGTGAGAGACCGGAATAGAGAATGTTTGTACATACAGTGTGCATGTGTTTTGCATTTGCATAAATGTTTTAAGACAAGGTCTGGTGAATGTGTAGATTTGATGCATAATGAGCGTGTGGCTGTTCATGCATGATGGGAAGAGTAGGTGAGTTCCTATGATTAAAGCAGACGTGGTTGATTTTCTTCTTGCGTGAGTGGGTGGTTGGATGTCTGCCTATGTATAAGTGCATTTTATTTACTTTCCATTTCTCTGAGGAGTAAGATGTGGAAATTTGTTCTCTGTAAGAATTTCAAAGACTTCACCTGCTGCTACAGGGGAAAGGTTAAAACAGTTCAAAATATATTCATTTGGGGCCACGTAAAGGGAGGATAGTCTTAAAAAGAAGTAATCTTACAATGACTTGTTTCAGACAGAGGATGAATTGAGTTCTCCACCAAGGCTCAGTATAAGGTTCAGTATAAGATAAGGATTATTTTGAAGTGTGATTCATTCAAAGTTACTGTAGTATAGTTTCTGGAAATACTTTAATGTAAAAATCCCAAATCCAGTCCTACCCTTATAATATTGCTTTCTCTTATGTCCTGGGAACTTCGACTGGCCTTTTCCTGTACATGAACCAGTTAAAATGTCTTCCATGTCACAGGGATCTTCTCTAAAGCTACGTTTCGCTTGGGACAGTGCCGGCGTTGGTTTCAGATGAACCAGTGAAAGGCTTAAGAACGAGCCTAAGAACGAGTGTGGGTGGGTCCTTGTCTGGACACGGAAGCCGAAGGTCACAAACGTGGGAGAACAGCTGTTGTCCTGCGCACATATTTTATGATCCAAACAAAATTACTGCAGCATGTGTGTGCAGCAGAGGTAAACACAGACAGCGATTATGAGCAAGAAGACAAGTATGCACTTTGTATCCTCATATATGTGATACGAACAAAGCAGAAAGTTCAGCCTTAGAGCCCAACCTAATTCACAGCCGTGAAAATCGCATCACTTTCCTCATGTAATACACACCATGCAGTGAAATGGTGGTAAAAAAAACCTTACGTGGAGATGGCGGAGTCATGCTCCTGCCTTTGATAGCTTTCTTGGTTCGAGACCAGCTAGCTTGCGTGGCCCGAGGTGAACCCGTTTTTTGGTCGAGCACTGAGCGTGTTCGTGTTGGAAAAAACGCTGAATGGTTAAAATACTGGCACCGGGACCAGAACCCCGTCTGTGAAAGAGGCCGAAGTAAGCGTAGGCTAACAAGGTCCTAGAATTTGACATTGAGTACCCTGTATGAGCTGCTGAAGCAAGGGACTGAAAGTGTCATTTTTTCATTAATGTTGGTCAATAGGACTGAAGAAGTGGTTAATCTCACTGGTTCTGTTTATGTTTACCTCTGCTTTTTTGTAAGGTGGGCTTTAACGAGCAAGAGTCCTCACACCTATCCAGAATACAGACTAAATACGGTACTTGATAGGTTCGAATCATTTTATAACACATGGAACAAACACACAACTCTTATCTTTCTTGCAGCTCTGAACAAAGAGGAATAGATCTCCGAGGGACGGCTTCCTTTGCAGCTGTTTTGTTTCTCACATGGTCAGATCACATGGGTTTACACAAAACTCTGATCACAGCATGTGATCAGCAGTATTCTTGTTTTTTTTTTTCCATATATGGCTATGAATGTACATGGTATGCGTATACGTGGTATAAGTGTGTGTATGTACAGTGGTGTGAAAACGTGTTTGCCCCCTTCCTCATTTCCTGTTTTTTTGCATGTTTATCACGCTTAAGTGTTTCGGAACATCAAACCAATTTAAACAATAGTCAAGGACAACACAAGTAAACACAAAATGCAAGTTGTAAATGAAGGTGTGTAGTAGTAAAGGTGAAAAAAAATCCAAACCACCATGGCCCTGTGTGAAAAAGTGATTGCCCCCTAAACCTAATAACGGGTTGGACCACCCTTAGCAGCAACAACTGCAACCAAGCGTTTGCGATAACT
>VUQK01038962.1:0-15166 GCA_015106715.1 Bujurquina vittata
CCCCCCCCCCCCCCCCCGTTATCTTCCTGCCTGTTGGAACAGAGTGTGTCCTCTGAGTACAAACTGGGCTGAGGATATCTTAGCGAGTGCAGGATGTGCCAGAGTCCAGTACTGCCTACTCTGTTTCAATATATATAACTGAACGACTGATAATCCTGAAGGAAACTGCCATCATAAGGCCGTTTTAAATAAATAGCTATCATTTTAGTTAAATGTTAGTTTTGTATGCGTCCACATACCCTGGCATCTTTATGTCTCTATTGATTTGCCTCTGTGTATCTACCTGTCTCACTCTCTGTATCTATTTTTAACAGATGATGTGACAACTCTGACCTGCCCACTCAGTGCCAGTTACCTTGGTTACCTTAGTACCGAGGGCTACTTTGCTGCTGCCAAGAAGGACAAATATTAAATCTTACATACTGAAGCCTTTTAGCTTAATGTTTATGCCTCACCTGTCATGGCAGAAAGATCAGCATTGCTGGTGAAGATGTTCTTTATTCCCAGTTCCTGCAGAGTGTTCTTCAGATCAATCTTCTGCTCCACTTTAAACCTGAACAGGCAAGATTTGAGTTAATCACAGTCAGACACACACTAAACTCCCATGTGCGCTTTTGGTGAAATATGGTAAAGGGTGTTGTAATCACGGTGTTTGTGTAGCTGGGTTTGTTTCTGCTCTGTTTTGTTTGCACTGTGGAGGAAGACTAGTAGATAAAGCAACATAAAAGTGAGAGGTGACAGGTGAACTTGTAGATTTATACGTAAATGTCTCACCTCGGTAGGTAGACTTCCACCTTCTGTCGTTTGACATTGTTAGCCCACTCCTCCAGCAGTGGTGCTTTAATGATGGGCTCCAGGGAGGCCAGAGGTACTTCCTGCCGAGGAAGAACGATCAGCATGGACATGTCCTCCCCCTCATAGGGCATTTCCAACACCTGGTATACACCACCGGCTTCCTGCGAGCCGTCGCTGAACTCGCCTGATTGAGAGAAAACATACATGTCTGAGTGTATTGATGGATGGATGTGAAAGCTTGCACACTCATACTGTATGCATTGGTGCCCCCCCCCTTCCCCCCCGTAATGGGTTTGTGAAGTTCGCTGAACATTTACAAATGGAAGCATGCTGAAGCGCACTGATTGGCTGTATTGATTACAGTGTGTGTGGTCGTTTCCCCCAATGCTTTAATTAAAAACCACTGACACTTTACTTCAAAGGCTTTGGTTACACTTGGTGTGAAAATGGATTACAGCCATACTATACTGTACGAAGTTGCCTAGTACTAGCAGTACCCATTGAAAGCCCAAGAAAAATTCAGTTAAGGAGAGAAGGCGAGTGTGTTCTAACACAAACATGAACATGAGTGTCTGCAGGCAGTAATTAAACCAAGTAAGCCACTATAGAATCTAGGGTTATAAAAACCCCACATTGTTGCATATGCAACAAAGGCATGCAAAATACACCAAAATAAAGAAATGCATTTAGACCAAAATACAAACGTCCATTAGAGCCGATATCATCTTACAGCTAAACCCAAAGTTGATATGTTCATCATCTTGTGGTGGATCTTTACAAGACTTTTGTATCTAATTATTTGAAAAAAAGGATAAATATTTTTATGAAGACAAGGAATATGTAGAAATAAGTGAACAGCATACTTAAATCTGAACATGCCACTTTGTTCTCAAGTTATCGTGCTCACAAAGTTGAAAGTTGGCCATGTACAACTGTACGAGACTACGAAGCATTTGCCCAGTTTGATCCCATTCATTGTCAGCCTTCATCAACTGAGCATTCTGGCTACCATTTGATGAAGCACAGGGAAGCAACCGTGTTGCAGAGAATGCTTTGTGGCTTCCCAAAAAAAATTTACTAAACCAATATGATTTCGCTTCATATTGCACAATTATACTGTGTGGATTGTGCCGCAAAAAGCAACCTTTTCCCCAGGGACTTGTCCTTGTTTTGCAACTCTCAAATACACAAATCCACACGCAAGGACACACCCGTTCACACATAGACAGATTTCCCTGATCCTGAGTGTGTGAGTACGTGTGAACGTAGGTGTGCGCGAGCATCCTCGCTACACGCATGCAGACGGCACCAAAATAACTGAATGCAACAACTTTAGTAGCAGTGCCATAAGACTGTGATGTAAGTGTCTTTGGCAGTACGGCAGACCAAATAAAATGACAAAAAGAGATGCAGAAAAAACGAGCTGGAGTCCATCACATGTAACAGCATAGCAGACAAACTGCAGACCTCCTTAAAGACCTTTCAGATTCCACAGATTCAAAAAATAAACCCAGACAGTGGCACTTAAGTACATAAAGTACTGTCAACCGCCAGTGCCACCCCTCAGCCTCCTGGCAGTAGAATCTTTAGGTGGCACAAATCCCCTAGGTGTACAAGTTCTAGAACAGATAATTACAGGTCTCAGTCAATCTCAGTGTGCATATGAGCCTCAGCGACTTTATTCACCATATCAGTTCAAAATCAAAAGGCTTAGTAGGAAGCACGAGTAAGAAATGCTAAAATCATGACATCATTTAAACCACTGAGAATAAGGTCACTTTCTGTGACACGCACTGTCATGATAAGAACAAAGTTATGTGAGATTTTTAGTAGATGCATCTATGGCAGGTGTGGGCAGATGCTATTAAAACCTCCTCTAGAGCCCAGCAGAAAATAAGAAAAAAGACACATGCTAGACAATAAATAAAAAAATCTGAAAACAAATGGAATTACTTAAAATACTTAAAAAACTGACTTCTGTTTGTCCTACCTGTATAACTAATATAATAATTCACTTAGAGCAGACTGTCACAATTAAGTATTGATATATCTGACATGAACAAACTAGCTTTCAAAACCTTCCACTAAGTTGAAAAGGCGCATTAGCAGTGTTTGTGCAGCGCTCAGCGAGCCGAAAACAGGAGCCTATTCTTGGAATGACACTCGACATCTGAATATTTTAAAACGAAGATTAACATTTTAAATAACCTCAAGAAATTCGAGCTTAAAATCGAGGGCTGCGGAGAATGTGCCACGAGCACAAATCTACAACTGTGCACGCACACACGCACGCACGCACGCACGCACGCACACACACACACACACACACACACACACACAGCTCTTTCGTACCATAGTAGAAGTCTCCCTGCTGGTACATCATGAGTGTCTGAACTTCAGATCCATCATCTCTGCTGAAGGAAAAGGTCCTGGTGTTCTCCGGCCTGAACTGGTTTTTCCAGGAGCCTCTGAAGTACACTGCGTTCACCAGGGTCAGGCGGGTCACGCTGCTGAAGTCCTCAGCTGAGAGCAGTGCCTGGATTTTACCTGGAGGGGGTGATTTGTACGGTGTGTTAAGATCTACTTTGGTTTCCTAAGGTAGCCTCTCCTGAGGTGGAATTTTTTTTTTTAAGCGTGTGGATGCTATTACACAAAAACTGAGGTACTACAACTGCTTTGACAAGGCTCCACGTCAGCAGCTCATAATTGGATTTTTGGTCTCTGTAGAAAAAGGAGCATGCATCATGCAGACACTTTAATAAGATGACACTGTGTTCCTGTGCGGCGACTTACACGAGGCCATTATATGTAACTCTGCTGCGAAACTCCCAAAAAATTAGGCACATTTTAACAAAGGGTAGCTGTATATGTATCAGTATGCATTCATTCTGTGTCTTTGACAGCACCCCCCACCCCATCTCTTTAACTTACTGTCTGTATGATTTTCCACCCATTTGTTGATCTGCTCAGCCACGGCCGGCGATTCGCTAAAGTCTACTGTTTCCACATCAGCCCGGAAGTACTTCTTCATCAGATGCAGAAACTCGGGATTGAAGGCGACGCCTTCCTGTAAAAACAGGCTGTTGGCAAATCGGATCACATAGTGGCTATCATCATCCAACAGAGCCGCTGTCAGGTTCTGGAGCAAAGAGAACTCGACCCCTGGAGAACAAAGGGAGACACATACATTCATACTGCATGTACAGCTTACTACATCACATGTGCTGTTGTACAAGGTGATTTGAAAATGTAATTGCTTTTAGACACATACAACAGTAGTTAACATAGAATTTAAAATTTTCATTACTTAGAGCACTTTTCTGCGCCAGTCCATATTAAATAAGCTTCGGCGTAGAGAAGGTGGAGGCATTTTTGAATCTTATTTACATGTACTTTTTCTTTGCATGACTCGCAATTTGCATTTGTGTATGCGGTGACAAACTGGGCTGACAATGGTTTGCAGAAGAGTTCTGATCCCTTGCAGTAACTTGCACTACAGAATCTAATTTATTTTTTACGCAGTGCTGCCTAAAACTGCTTAGGCATAGAAAAAAGTGCATGTTTGAATGTGTATGAACGGCGAATGAGGCTTGTAATAAGAGCTTTGAGTGCTTAAAAGAGTCCATCTTTCTTTCAGAAAGACTCAGCCTATTAATAAAATTTCTTCCTGTTTATATATTAAATTTATACTACGGCAGAAGATCTACACTACAATATACAACCGTTTCAAACCTTAATGTGGATAACAGAGGGCCCTTTTATTTAATTCTATTTACCTTATAAAGAAATACACTTGATTTCTCTTGTCAAAGACTCATCTCCCTTCACTTACTACTGACCTTGGTATCTGTGAACAGGTGCTCAGAAACATGCCTCTCACCTGGCAGCAGATGGCTGAATCCGACAGCCTGTCGTATCTCCTCTAATGAAGCCCCCCTGGCTCCCAGCTCCACCATGCCCAGGGCCACAGCCACACTCAGCGGGGAGAAAATGATGTTGTCTTGACCCCCTGCTGCCTGCAGCCTATGGTACAGTCTGACCGAAAACTCTGATGTAGTGTCCTCTGGAATGTCCGCCGCATGACAACCGTAGCCCGGCAACAGGATGGAGAGGAGGAGGAGTGGGGATAAAACGTCCAGGATCAACATCGCAGCACAGACCACAGAGAGCTGAGTGAAAGAGGGCGGGTGTGCAGTGGATTGAAAGAAAAACAAGAGAAATTTAACATGAAGATTGAGAGAAGGGTGGGATAAAAAGGCATAGGGAAGAAGGACAAAGAAGAGGAGGAGAAATTAAATTGAACAATATGTTTGGAGGAAAGATGGACTGATGGGCTAAAGGGGGGTGGAAAGCTAAAGAAGGAAAGAAGAAGGATGGAGAAATTGAGAAGACAGAAAATGACTGGGGCTAAGAAGAAGAGAGAAGAGGACTGTAGATGGGATAGAGAGCCAAAGGTAGAGAGAGCATCACGCAGAAGGAAGGGCAAGAGAGAGAGGACGAGATAAAAGTAGAAAAATTGAGTGGGAGATGAAGGACAAGAGGATTTTGGAAGAGACAGACAGAGATGAAAGACACAGTCGGGAGGTAGGATGATGAAAAGGACCAGAGAGGTGGAAAACATCTGTCAATCAATCATTCTGTTAACTTTACAGGGAAAAAGAATATACTCACTGTGACACATTCCCCCTTAAATTACAGTAAAGTACTGTCAGCTAGATTTGCCAGCACAGTGTGTATACTGTAATTGACAAAAGCGCTTCTTTACTGTAGAACGGTATTATATTGTTATGTTGCTGTAACATTCAAAGAAATAGTCTGAGCGACTGTGTCCTGGAGCTGCTGCAATAATTTTATACCTACTTTCTTTACATTGAATGTAAATGGGCCAAATGAGCCACAAGAGGAAGAAGGACTTGCAAAAGTAATGTATCATACCCTATGCAGGTGTACTAACAAAAAAAAAATTCTTAGTGCATTTAAATGAATTCAGTGATAATTTGTACTTCGTAGCAGAAGTGATCCTATAAATGTAAAAATACTGTTAAAAAGTATAAAACAGAAAAAAGGAAAGAACTGTAAAGCTGACTGCAGTCCGTACTGCTCTTCAGAGCACATCTGCTAAATGAGCTTGTAAATATTTTATGGCCATTCTTATCATCTTGAGTAAAATCAGCCTCTTTCCTTTAAAATATTCTTTGCTCTGTGCTTTTTGAAGGGTTTTGATATGAATGGATCATTTTTTTTCCCATCTGTAGAGAGTAAGTGACTTGGAAAAGGCCTCTGCCTTCCCCCCATCCTCCATCCTTCCCCTCATCTTGCCATGCCGACACAGTTCTGGCCTCTTTTTCATCTTGCTCTCATCCATACTGTATCTGTCCTCACCACTCTTTTCCTCACTCTCACCTCTATTCTTTCTCTCCCATTTTTCCATCTCCTTTAACATCCCCAAATTGATAGGGAATATACATACACACAGACACACACACCTACACACACACACACTGTGCCATATCTGTGGCACTCTTGTTGCCAAGCAACATTGTTTTCTGTTGGCCAAACAGCAAAAGAGAGTGAGCGATAATTCACATAAGCATGGAGGAAGTTATCGAGTACAGAGCGCGCGAGATAGAGAGCATTTGTTTTGCTGTTTGTTTCTCTGCTGTGCTGTTACTATTATAGGTTGTATAAAGGGTTCAATTAGCAGTCCCATGCAGGGCTGGAATCTGCTGGCTAATGCTGTACGTGTGAGATAGCAGGTGTCTATGGTGACAATGTACCTGAGTGTCAACAGCGTTAACAACGGGCAGCAGCCAGAAAATTAGCGCCCCACACTCCTGTTCTTTCCTGTGCTCTGCTCAGCTCTGGCATGTGGCAAACAATCTACCTCCCTGAAATGAACCAGTCCAACCCACGGCGAGGGACTCATTCATTCCAAACCTGTTACACTGTTATGTGCACTTACCATATCTGCTGCATCCTCCGTGTACCCAAAGTCCTCCACTGTGATCCAAACGCTATTGAGAACACCCCCAATTCACAGCTCGCCACTGGGCGAAGTTCCTTTATTAATGCTTGCACAGGCCCACATTTATGTATTTATATAGTTTTACTCAATCAATAACACACTGTGGAGAAAACATACAAGGACACAAATGTAATCTGCGGGTAAAAGCAGCTCACCAAAAATTCTTTTTTCTTTGGTTTAGGGGAAAAAATAATAATCAAGTTCTTTTAAAAGATTTACACCATCGAGGAGTGAGCATCACAGCCGAGGAAAATCAGAAAGAACTGAGAGGCAGGCGGATTATCCGCTTTTGATGTTTTCGTGTCATTTATTAATAATGAAAATAAATAAATAACAAAAATTGCTAGACTTAACCTTAAAGCAACGCTCAGTGGAGTGGAACGTGCCTGCTTGCATTTCACAGTGTATGCCACTCTCACTCTGTTTCAGACTTCACGTCGCCACACGTCACGTCCACCTCACGTGCTTCTCATGTGACAGTCGAGAAGCCGTCTTGCAGTCTGACATTGCAGGTGGATTTGCATGCACCTGAGTGAGCAAATGGAAATTTATTTGACTTTCCAATTTTCCTCTGCACACAATCACACACCTGAATCCTTGCACTTTGTTATCCATGTTACCAAATACTAATCACTATACTGCTGATCTACTCCGATTTTCTCACACAACCATCTCTACGATTTACAGAGAATGTTCTGAAAAAGAGGAAATATCAAGTTATCTGGGTAAAAATGGATTCTTGATGCCAGAGGAAAATGGACAGTCTGCTTTGAGCTAATATGAAGGCCACATAAATAACCACTTGTTACAACCAAGGTATGCAGAAGAGCATCTCTGAAAGCACTGCCATAGGTCAGTAGTGGCAAACTAGGTGCCACTACTGTCGGCTAAGAACAGGAAACACTGCCTGGTCTTTTGTTTTCTTTTGTTTATGCTGCAATATAGAGTCAAAATTTGGAATAAACATCGTGAAGGCATGGATCCATCTTGCCTTTTATAAGTGGTTCAGGCAGGTGGTGGTGGTGGTGGTGATGATGTAATGGTGTTGGTGAACATGACAATGCCTTCTTTGTACTCAAATCGCCTCCACAGTCACCTGACCTCAATCCAACAGCGCACCTTTGGGATGTGGTGGAACGAGAGTTTCACATCATGGATGTCCAACCGATAAATCTGCAGGAACTGTGTGATGGTGTCATGTCAATATGGACCAAAATCTCTGAGGAATGTTTCCAGCACCTTGCTGATGAATTACATACACCTTTATGAGATGTACCTGTTTGCAGTTTTAGTATACAGTCAGACTGCCTTGATCAAATTTGCCTTGAATGAAAGCTATAGTTGTCAACTGGGACTCAATCAATTAACCATCAGTTGACCCTAAAAAGACACTGCTCACTGCCTGTGTAACCAAAGCCTAATATAGCTCATTATAACATCCCACTGCTCCCAAACCTATTAAAAAACCATCAGTGAACCACACAATCATACTGAGTAACATGCTCCTTCCCTACAATGAACATGGCCAGTGTTGTTTACTCATTTTGTCTCAATACCACACGCCCTGTCGCCCTGCTGAGAATACACCCAAGAGCAAGAAATATGTATTAATCCACAGCTGAAAGTAGTCCCCAGCCAAAATCACAATTTAGTCCTATTTGAGCAACATTTGCTAAAAGCAAAACTGCAGGTTTTAAAAAATTACTTAAAAAATATGACTTTGGAGGGAGTAGTTTGTTTCATTTATTTACTTTTTATTTTACATTTTCAGCCCAAATACATGTGCTCTAGGCTGAAACACACACTGACACACTCTTGTTTTTGTGTTTTCTTTGAATTTGTTGACAGTAACGCCAACATTATCCTTTAATGTGTTCGTTCACTCTGTTCAGCAAGTGTAAAGCACAAATACACTCTGAAATCTGAAAAGAAATACGAAGGAAATGAATGCATCGTGTTGATGTGCAACCCCAAACTCAGACTTAAACAGAAAAAAAAACCGAGATGACACCCTGAAGGCTCAACGCTGATGCGTTTCATTAATTATACAGCTCATAACATGCGCCCCACCTGTTCTCACATGTCACGCTTTAATTCTGACACTGCACTGAGGAGAGAGGTCCAGAGAGAGAATGAGGGGCTGAGGGAAAGGAGGGGGGACGGCTGGCTGGCACAGATGTAAATGGAGGTAATGTTCCTGACCTTCTGAGCTGTGGGAGCTGAACTTTTCTGAGACAGTCAGCCCTGTTTTCTGTAAGGAAAGATCCAGCCATGCAGCAAAGTCAGGGAAAGCGGTGTGGAGTACAATTGTGCACGCAATTCTGTGTGTCTGCGTACAAGTGTGCATGTGTGAGTGGATAATAACACCATGGGTGGCTGGCTTTTACTTGTAACATCGACACCATTCTGACCTTTTCGGCTGAGGATCCCACACTCTTCCATTTTAAACCACTGGTGACTATGAGACCAACTTTGGCTCTGATCTTCTCAAGTGGGTTTCCCAGCATGCCATCCAGGTAATCCAGGAAAGGCAACACCCAGCTACAAAATGTCCTCTCGTGACTAAAAGAACCTAATATGTCAGAAAATCTCTTATGGTTTAAGCTGCAAGACTTTAATCCTGATAACTTAATGAATTCCATGCAATTAAACTCACTGGCCTTTAAAAGCAGCCTTTATTCTCATCGTGTAATCCTGATTCTCAGACAAAACAGATCAGCAGTTGACATTTCCACAATTAAAATGTGACGTCACCCAAAAATCACAGCACGGAGGCTAATCCTTACTGCCATTTAAACCTAACACCTTGAGGCGGCATGCTTCGGAGCCCAGAGGAATTTATTAAACGTGAACATCCTCATTCATGGTTCAAATCTACACACACGCGCGCGCACACTTTACATTTTAGCGTGCAATTCCAAGACAAGGTTTCTACGGCAACTGCAAGTGATGGACATTTTTCACTTTGTTAGGCAGACAAGCTGTAAGAGTTTTTTTTAACCTCATCTTTCTCCCTCTATATATGCAGATAAACTTTTTATGAATCTACTCAGCAATTTCTGTCTGCACTAACCTCGTCTCTGCAAGAATTCTGCACACCAGTTCCAGTTCTGTCACTTAGTGCACTCTCTAAAACTGTTTGGTACAAAAAAAAACACACACATATGCACACACCGACTGCAGCTGGTTATTTTGCAGAAACAAGGCAAACTTCTGCTGTTTTTTCCTTTTCTCTGGCAATGAGGAGCTGCAGCAAAGTCCCCCAACCGCATCTCCTGCTTAGACACGCTTCAAATCTCTGCACTCTACTTCGCTTTGACTCTAAGCACACTTCCAAGCTGCTGAAGCTTTGACAAATTCTGTGAAAATGCTAACAGCCCATTTCATCAAGGCCTATTCCTCTGAGAATAAACTGCAGAGAATGATGTCTATGATCATCTGCGGCCCAGAAAAACCTTGAATTTCTGCAACGGATGATCTGTTTAAAATGGCAGGGCAATCTGCCGTGATTTCACCATGAATGTGTTTAACTTCTAAAAGGCCTTTGCAGTACGGCGATAATGGAGCCTGATTATCATTCATGAATTTCAACTTTTCCTTAGAGGTGCCATAGAAGCTGCTGTTTACATAGACTTGAAATGAGCCGGATGCAAAAAGATGCACGCATGCCTACACTAGAAATGATTAAACTTACATGAAATGTGCATCATCAATCTTAAATTACTCGTGTCTCTGTGAGTGCTTCTCCTTTGCCGGATTAATAAGTACCTGTCTTTTACCTACTGCTCACCCACTCATGTGGAGAATCCCAAGGACAAGGAAATATTTGCTCAGGGAGGCCACAGTAAAGCCCACTGCAGGTGGAACCCACTGCAGTCAACAAGAAAAGAAGCACTAAACTCCTGTGGCGAGGGAAGAGACTTCCATTACAGCAAACAATAAATTTCATCCAGTTCATCCATCAAGCTGCCTGGTCTGCTCACGCCCCCCGCTTCCATCTAACCAGGCAGCTGAAGCTAAATGGCTAAAGACACGCCTAAAGCCACCGAGCCAACGTATGCCATCAATTTGACAAAAGTTTAACATCTTAAAAAGCAGTTTGCCGCTGCTCCCTCAAAGGATGCGTGAGTGAATACGTTTGGCAATATAGTGCATACTGATATAAGAACTATTTTACAAAAAAAGACAAAAGCATTAAAATATCCATGAATATGAAAATAGAATTTATCAGCACACAAACAGTTGTGAGAAACTGTTTAATCATCTATCTTTGGAGTAATACCTGATTATATTTACTTTACTAATTAATTTGACAATAAATGAAACACGGGTGTCATCACCAAACATACCCAGAGATCCCAGAGATAAAAACAACGGAAAACTAGGACATCGATGTAGCTGCAGACACAGGGGGTGGGTGGGGGGACTGGGAGAGTAGGCTCTCTTACACTCAACCTTTCCCCAGCAGCATTTTAGCATGTAATATAAAGACTGGATGTTACATTATTCTATTCATATGTACCAAAGCCATAGTGTGACAGTGAACTAGCATGAACAACACCAGGACTGAAACTGAAGAAATTGTCTCTCTGACAACTTTGGAATTAACTAATTTACAGCTTTTAATTTGGAAAGGGGCCAATTTAATGAATTAAGTTTCCTCAAGCATATGAAATCATAATGGAGTGTGAAATGTGTTACAGATTGTTGTATTTTCTGTAACTAAGAAGGGAACACGAGATTTGTGCTGTAAGACACGAGGCTACGGAGGAGAGAGAAACCGTGTTGGATTCCACAGGCTCAGGACTGATTACCTAAATCTGTCTGCTGCTTTTATAGCATTATTATTAGTGCAGGATGGGTTATCTGGATTTCAAGTGCAAGCTGCAATGCTGGCAGAATAGTCAGCGCTGCAATACTTCATTAGTCACTGTTATTTAGTAACCGTTAAACAAAGCTAATTGTACCTACTTATGCTTAAGTTTGGTTAAGCACCACTCTAATTCTGGCCCTGCAGTTTACATCCATTCCCATGGTAGCTTTGTTTGCCATGAGAATGGATGTAGCCTGTGCACAGCTAATATCAGAACATTAGCTTATCCAGTGCCTTGTTAGTCATGACATAGTGTGCTACTGAAACTGCCTGTAGTCCCAAGATGCTGGCTGCACACTCCACAGAGGGCAAACAGAGGTTAACAACTCTTTATTAATCCCTGCTAACAGAGACACCCAGAGGGAGAGGCACACACACAAACACACACACACACACACCCACACACACACACACACAGACGACAGACAGAGGGGTATGAAGGCAGTTAAGGAAGCTATTTGGTAGAAAATTAGCAAAAGAGGACAAGACACAAATAAAGACAGGCAGACATACAAATATGTGGTGGCGGGAGGTGTACTGAGGAGCTGCATGGAGGTAGCTCACCAGCTTTGACTCTGAGCCAGTCATATCTCACAACCCCCTGCACAGCATGGCAAGATGGTTGACTGCTCCCCACACTCTGCCCTGGCACACTAAACAGTGTCTCTTTTTCTTCCTCCATATTCAAAAAACAAAAAGCACCACACACACACACGCACACGCGCACACACACACACTGCTCCGGTGCTGTGGGAGCACATTAAGAAGGTTTGAGTCGTAATAGGATCGGCCTTTATTTGGGGTCAGCGGTAAAAGTGAAAAGACTGGAGGCTTTTTCAAATGGTCTAAAGACCAGGGAGACACTCGAGCACAGCAAAGGGCACTATCAACTAGTCCTGTGGGGGAAGTGTACATGTCCAGTCAGGTTCATAAGTGTTTGGACAGTGACATATTTTTTGCAGTTTTTGCCTCTGCACACTGCCACGCTGCATTTTAAATCAAATGTTCACGATGTTACTGAAATGAAGACTTTCAGCTTTAATTCAAGGGGTTCAACAAAGTACAGAATTACCCGTTTATGACTTACAGCCATTTTTATACACAGTCCTCTTTTTTTCAAGGGCTCCGATGTAATTAGACAATTGACTGACATGCAGTTTCATGGCCAGGCGAAGCATGCTCCCACATTATTTCATAACAAATTGAAGAAATAAGAGATCTGCATTTGATTTGGTAGCATTTGGTAGGTTTCTGTGGAAGATGTTGATGCAACTGAAGGAGGTCATCACTAGGCTGAAAAACGAAACAGAGAGCCAGCAAAGACTTTAGGAGAGACTAAATCAACAATCTGGTTCATTTTTTAAAAGAATAAATGTACTGAGCACCTCAACAACACCAAAGATCCTGAAAGGCCACAGAAGACATCTAGTTATTTCCATGGTTAAAAACAACTTCACAACATCTAACCAAGTCACAACACTCTCAGGGAGGTAAGAGCATTATTGAGAAAGTTGACAATTAGGAGACGCCTTCATGAATGGAAATACAGTTTACAACAAGTTGCAAACAGCTGGTTACGTTCAAGAACAAGAAGGTTGAATACACTTTGACAGAAAAATACTCAAAAAAAGGGTGCGAGGGTGGCGCAGCGGTTGAGCTCGCAACCACATGCGTGGCAGTGCAGACGGCGCAGGTTCGAGTCTTGACCTATAGTCGCCATTTACTACGTCTTCCCCCATCTCTCCTCCTGCTTTCCTGTCTCTCTCCACTGCAAAACACTATCAAATAAAGCTGCAAAAGGCCAAAAAAATTATTAAAAAGAAAGAAAACATCTAAAAGAGCCTGAACAGCTCTGGAAAACATTCTATGGACAGATGAAACCGAGCTTAACCTGTGCCACAATGATGGGAAGAGAAGAATATGGAGGAGAAAAAGAATACCACTTCAGGCAATCAGTGACTGCAAAGGATTTTTACCCAAGTATTCAAAACAATCTTGATATTTAAAATGAAGTTAGTTGTCCAATTATTTTACATCTTGATTGATTAAAAATGAGCTGTGGTGGTGTACAGAGGCCAAATTACAAAAACTGTGTGATTGTCCAAATACTTATGGACCTAACTGTGTCTATACATAATGTCTGGGGTGGTTGGGGAGGCTGGGTATCAGAGATAAGAAAAGGAAACTAATCAGGTGATCCTGCATAAGAAGTGGTGATGAGGCTGGAATACAGAGAGGACCAAGATGGGAACGTGATAATGAAGGTGTCTGAAATTCTGATTATTTATTTGCATGCAGGTGTGAAAATTCAGAGAAAAATTCAAATTGATTTTGTGTTTGAGGCTCCTAACTGCAGCGGTGAAAGCTGGGCAAAGGGAAAATAAAGGTTGAAACCGTTTTTCAGAGGAGATACGTCACAACAGGAAAAGCACAGGTGCATCAACCCCAGGTGAGGGCCTGTGTAACTACTCTGCTGGACAGCCAGTGGTGCAAAGGGAGCAGTCTACTGTGTGTGTAGTGGTTTGCATATAGATTGTGTTATCAAATGACTGTCACCATTTTATTTTCCTCCTGGCATAGATCTGCTACTAGCTCATTTGTATGTAATACACTCGCAAATAAATATATGCGGTTGTTAAATAATTTCCAATGTTAAAAGCGTACCTCAGTGTTTTAGGATGCTTTAGGTGATACTGTCCTCCAAGCTTTCAATGTTTTCCCAACAAGGATGCATTTAATTAGGGATGTCAGCTATTGGCAACTTTGCTACCGTTGTTTTGATTGCTTCTCCCACCTGGCCTCTTTCTCTTGGAATTCCTCTGCTCCCTCATCCTCAGATCTGTCCAAATATAAACCAATCTCCTGTGTCTTCGCTGCGGCAGAGCGCACCGGAGACAAACCTGCGGCTTGAACGTTTGCAGGCAGCATGCTGCGGTGTGTGAGTTTATTTTACGCAGAAAAGGCAGGAAAAAAAATGCTGCACAAATGCATTCTGTGTTCAGCATGCTCAGTAACTATGGGGTGGGAACATGTATTGGAGAATGCAGAGGTTAAACTCCTTCTCTTAGTTCACACAGCAGCACAAAACAGGCTTGGTCCCGGCTTGGGAATACACTGAGTATCCTCTTTATTCTCACAGCTGAAACATGTGGCTGACAGAAACACATCAGCAGCCCTGCGCACATATAGATTTGTAAGGTTCTTGTGTAGCAGTCGCACACACGCAATCACAGCTCGGCGTGCTGTGCGTTCAAACCCAGGCACTCACCCCCCCATTTTGTTTCACTAGGACGATTTGAAAGACATTTAATTATTGAAATGCAATTAATGCAGTCCTCTGTGGAAAAAGACAGAACACACACACACACGCACACACACACACACACACACACGCACACACACACACACACACACACACACACACACACACACACACACACAAGCAAGGACACACACTGTAGGTGCGCACAGCG